>JAJMDF010000231.1:0-95569 GCA_030573475.1 Hanseniaspora thailandica (nom. inval.) | reverse complement strand
CTGCTACTGATGTTGATGTTGATTTGTTCCAAGCTGTTGAAACTGGTGCTGCTCCATCAAGCTTCAACACTCTTGATAACGCTTGGGACTTTAACTCCAATGTTCAATGGACTGAAAAGACTGAAGGTTACACTAACAAGTTCTACATCAACTTGTTATTAAGTGATCAAGAATACCCAGCCTTTGTTTACCCATACGTTATGTGGCAATCCACCAGTACTTTATACGGTTTTGCTGTTCAACACACCACCAATTCTGATTACACTTTTGCCCAATACATGGACAACGGTAACCCAAGAATTTTCACCAACCCATTGGACCAATATGATTTAGTCTTTTCCTCCACTTCTTTCAACTCTGCCAGCGATTACTCCATGTCTGTTGCTGACTTAGACGTTGCTTCTGTTTCCGTTACTTTGACTGAATCTTCTGACTCTGCCAATTACATCTACTTACCAATTGTTGAAGGTATGGGTTTAACAACTGCTGTTTACCACGGTTCCTTGATTCCAAGATTAGATTCTGGTATGAACATCCAATCCTTAGCTGTTGAAACTTCCGACAACTTAGCTTCAGGTGTTGCCAAATACAGAATTTACATTAACGATGTTGCTTGGATTCTTTATGTCACCAATCCATATAATGATGACACTTTCACCTTGAGCACCACTTACGGTTCTGGCAACGGTTACAGCTTGGTTGGTAACATTGCCATTGATGGTTTGATCATCCAATCTACCATTGCTCCAGACAACAGTGATGATGAACAATACTTTGACAAGGCTGCTGGTATGTACGTTACTGGATTCTCTGTCGAGGGTACATCCAATGGTATTACCTCCACTTACTACTACGACTACACCACTGAAGGTTCTTCTGTCTCTGGTTCTCCATTAGTCTATGTCTTGCCACATCAACTTGAAGCTGTTTCTTCTGCCTCTTCTGGTGCCAACACTGGTGTCAGCATTGCTGCTGTTACTAGAGGTTACGCCACTGCTTTCTTGAGTGCCTCTATTGAATTTACTGAAACTTTGAACACTGAAATTTCTTGGTTACCATGGTCTGCTCAGTTGGGTTCTGATACTTTGAAGTACTCTGCCGATATTATTCAACAATTAGCTACTGCTGCAACTAGTGAATTGAGTGTTGACATTTGGAGTACCATTGAAAACTTGAATTCTTACTACTTGGGTAAGGTAATTGACAAGTATGCTTACATCACCTTGGTTTGTTCTGATATCATTGAAGACTCTGACTTGACTGCCAGTGCCTTATCCAACTTGAAGACTGCCTTCAACAGCTTGATCGGTGATTCCGGTTACTTCAACTATGATGAAAAGTTTGGTGGTATTATTACCAACAACGATTGGGATTCTATTACTGATACTAGTGACAACTTTGGTAACTCTCACTACAATGACCATCACTTCCATTACGGTTATATCATTCACGCTGCTGCTGTCTTAGGTCATGTTGATGCTTTGAACGGTGGTACTTGGGCTGAAGACAACAAGTCTTGGGTCAATGCCTTGATTAGAGATGTTGCCAACCCATCCAAAGATGACTCCTACTTCCCAGTTTCTAGATACTTTGACTGGTACACTGGTCACTCTTGGGCTTCTGGTTTAGATTACAACATCAATGGTTTGAATGAAGAATCCACTTCTGAAGATTACAACTTTGCTTATGGTATGAAGATGTGGGCTGAAGTTATTGGTGACACTTCCATGAGATACAGAGCCGACACTATGATCCAAATTTTGTCCAGAGCCATGAAGTCTTACTTCTTGTTTGATGACTCCAACGACATCATGCCATCTCAAATCATCAGCAATAAGGTAGCTGGTATCAGTTTCCAAAACTACTTGGACTACACCACCTACTTTGGTAATGACATTTCTTACATTCACGGTATCCAAATGATTCCATTGACTCCAGTATCTGGACAAATGAGAAGTTTTGACTTTGTTACTCAAGAATGGGATGAGATGTTGAGCGACTACATGCCTTCTACTGCTGGTGGCTGGAGAGGTTTGTTGAGATTGAACCAAGCCTTAATTGATCCTAAGACATCTTACGAATTTTTCAGCGAATCTGATGCCAGTGACTACTTAGACAACGGTATGAGTTTGACTTGGTCCTTAGCCTTCTCTGGTGGTTTAGCTTACTCATTAGGATTATTGTAATTGTAAAATAATGAAATAAAAGTGGTATACGAACGGAGTATATTTCACCAATCTGAATAAGAATTATATACAAAAGAATATAGAAAAGAAGAGTTTACAATTCTTTTTTTTGTATTTGATTAGATTAAAATTTTTTTAAAAAAATGTAACATATTGAAAGATACGCAGCGATAAGAATTATTTTAATATTTTTTTTTCAAGGGGAACTTGAATTGATTAAATTTGAAAATGTTGAAGATAGAACCAAGGAAGTATGTCAAACACATGATGGAAAAGAAAGATAAAGAACAAGAATACAAACTAGAAGAGCCTGCTGAAGAAGAACCACCAACCTATGACGAGACAATGGCTGACAAGAACGAGGAACAATCCGAT
Organism: Hanseniaspora thailandica (nom. inval.); assembly: GCA_030573475.1. NCBI lineage: Eukaryota > Fungi > Ascomycota > Saccharomycetes > Saccharomycodales > Saccharomycodaceae > Hanseniaspora > Hanseniaspora thailandica (nom. inval.). Next base: position 93,008 of record JAJMDF010000231.1, on the reverse strand, counting down.
GACAACACCCAACGAGCACCTTATGTGAAGTTCCCACATCCGATCAACAAGCACACTGCGAAGAGGGCCAGCAACAAGAGTTTCCCAGGCAACCAAACGTTGACTTACATGAACAAAAAGTGAATAATAACAACTTCTATATATAAATTACTGTTTGAACACCCAGTTGTAAATACCCTGTTCCAACATGATCCACGGATTGGTTTTTTTCAAGAAAACACCTTGTTGGAGGTATACCCCCATGCTGCCCATTTGGTTAGCCATGAGGATGTCTGTGAAGAGTCTATCCCCTATCACTGCGATTTCCTCGTTCTTGACATTTCCTAAGCCGTGGATGGATTGAAAGTGATGAATGATATGTTGATGACAACCTGGTTTTTTATAATTATGTTTGAGTATAGGCAAACCCACATTTGATTTTGTATCTTCTTGATAATTCTGCTGGAACTCATCGACTTGAAGATAATTTGGGTCGTCACTGGAACCCATGCTGTTGCTGACTATAAGAATTTGGTTTAAGTCAAAGTTTTGGAGTAAACCATCTTTCCAGTTGTGGTGGAGGTAACCTGGGTATATCCTTGGTGCCTTGTCGGCAGAGATGCAATTGTCCTTGTCGAGAACTATGTATTTGACATTATACTCTTTTTTCAACAACTCAAAATTAATTTCGTTGAAGTTCTGATAAGTGAGAGTAGGCTGGAGAAGCCTAGGGTTGATGATGATTCTGGGGATGTTGCCAATAGAGCTGAAGTTGATCATTGTTGGGGATATACTTTTAAAATCCGATAAAGAAACTGTTCAGGGCAAATTGGTAAAAATTTTTAGCGCGAGGTGCCCAAGCGTGTTTGATGAGGGAAAAAAATTTTTTTTACCTATTTAATCTCCTAAGTACTTCTAAACAGGGTTGACACAATCACCAAAGAAAATAGAGATCTTATACACACACAAGGTATAATGTCTATTGAACAAACTTGTATTATTTGTCAGAATGACATGGTCATTGCGTGTACCACCCATTGTGGACATACCACATGTGACGAGTGTGTCATCAGATACTTTGTCATGGAAGGTAAGAGTACTTGTATCATGTGTAGAGAGGAAGATCCTAAATTTGCCTTTTACCGATACACCCCTGATGCACAAGAAAACCATCTTACATGTAAAATGAAAGGAAAGATTGGTAACAAGAACTTCTTGTTCAAAAACAAAAATGTGTTTGAGCAAGTTGAGAAGTTGATGATGTACCAATGTCCGCTAGACAAATCGACATTCAAGAAGTTTAAATTCTTTAATGATCACTTGAAAACACATAAAGAAAATATCAAAGCTTGTCATCTGTGTGGAAACAGTAACCACTACTTACCTTCTGAAACCAAGACATTCAAGTCTAATAAGGAGTACGAGAAACATATGAAGAGTGGTGATCCAAAAGTGGGGTTTGAAGGGCATCCAGCTTGTATGTTCTGTACCAAAGAAAGATTTTATTCTGACGATGAATTGAAGAAACATATGGATAAGTCCAATCACGCTTCATGTTTTATTTGTAAGAAGATCCCATCCATTCCAGAAAGAGAATGTTGGTTTGAAAACTCTTTGAAATTGAATTCTCATTTAAAACAATCTCATTATTCCTGTCCAAGTGATGAATGTCCATTGATTGCCTTTGAATCTAAAGCTGAATTGGAGTTCCATAATATTGAAAAGCATGGTAAAATCCATCCGGACTTTGCATTCTTCAACGAAGATGAGTCTCATATTATTAGATACACTGAGACTTCTCAAACTACTAATGAAAAAACCACCTTTGCGGATAAGAGTGAAGCAGCCATGAGAAAGTTGAGATTCAAGGAAAGAGCTAGACATTACTGGGGTCAAGATAAAGAAAGAATGGATTTATTCGAAATAACCAATGATTGCTTTATTAAGAAAGAGATAAGCATAGATGAATTGTGTCACATTTATAATGAAATGTTGGATGGTGAAACTGATAAGATAGAAGTTGAAAACAAGATCAGTCTGCTTTTGAAGAACTTTGCTGACTATGTTAAGGATAAAGAAGATCTGTATCAAGTATTGATCAAGAGAAGTGCTGCTTTGAGTCACCTGCCACAATCTGATAATAAACCAGCAGTCAAAAAGGAATTGCCATCTTTACCATCAAAGACCAAGAAATCTACATTATCTAATAACTTTATTGAAAAGCAAGTCACCCCATCTATGGCATCATTGAGTGTTGGAAACAAGGTTCCAACTTTACCAACTTTACCTGGTGCAACCAACAATTCATTGTTTACCAACAACCAATACTACAACGTTGATACTACTTCCAGTACAACATCTAAGAAGACACTACCCACGTTGAGTTCCATGAAGACAACACAAGCTCCACTTTTCAACAAGCCAGTCCAAGCCAAAAACGTCATCAGCGGAGCTGGTAGGGGTTTACTATCTTCTTCTTCCAAGAACTCCTCCACTTCTTCAATGAACAACATTCCGGGGATGTTACCCTTCAATGCAAAGATGAAAGTCACTCCTGAAACTCCATTACCGGACGTAACTCCCGGCTATGTTTCTGTTAAGAGTTTGCAAGTGGTGCCGAATACCAGCGAGCCTGTAAGGAATCAAGTCATCAAACATGCTGAAGTCAAGAGATTGCCTGGATTGCCTACTTTGAAGGCGGTGCAGAGTGATAGAACTAAGAATATCAAGTTAAGAATAAAACAAAAAAATACTAAGAGTAATAATGCTGTGGATATGAGCAATGATTATCAAGAGAGGTTGAATGCTATTAGAACCAAGACTAAGAAACTTGAGGAGAAGGATTTAATGAAGACTTGGGCAAAGATTTGAGATGACAGGTTTTATATATGTAAGAGAAAAACAAATGTTTTATAGAATTAATTTCTGAGGAGGATTACCTCTCTAGGATGGGTTGGAGTACGACAGAGTGGACAGTTGAGACTCTTGCTCGTCCATTTGATGAAACATTCGTAACAGAAGATATGTCCACAATTGGCAATGCTAGGGTTTATTATGTCTTCATTATAACATAGCAGACATTCCTGGTTTTTATAAATGATTTCATGTGTTGGTTTTTGCATTTCATGGTTTGGAAAGATTTTTGGCTTTATAAAATGATTGAAGGTTTCCACAAAGCAGAGTTTTAGAATCATTAGTTTACCTATGAGTTTAAAAGGATCGTTCATTGTAGGGTATGTACTTGTATAATCCGAGGTTGAGAATCTTTCAAAAAGTTTTAGATCAAACAGGTTAAATGTTATTCTGATTAACGTTTTCAATCTTTTGACTAAGTTCGGATATATCATCTTTGCCTTTGAATACATGTTTGAATTCATGAATAGTAGATAAATCATGTGTAGAAGATTTTTCATTCTTGAGGGTTTTAATGATATATATGCCTCACTTAAAGTTGGATTATTTTTGAAAAGATTATTTATAAAATAAGCCATAATGGCAGTGTTCTTAATCAGCTTTTTGTTATTTTGATATAAAACTCTCTTGAACCTGAGAGGAAGGTATTCAACTATTCCTTGTAGATATGCTTGTAATGATGAAATAAACTCTTCATCTTTTTGAATAAGCAGTTCAACTTCAGCTTTAGAGGCTGTGTAGTACTCTATCATGAGTGTGAATGTGTTCAGGTTTGCATTAACAACTTCTTATCTGGATATGATTATTTGAAAAACCTCTAAGTGAACATTTTGTGGGATGCTACGGGTTGTCAAGTCACGTGCCCAGATCTGAAAAAAATTTTATTTTTCTCGCTCTAACACGTTTCAAAAAATGTATTGATGCCTTTTAAACACGTTAATCAGACTTTTTAAATAGAAATCATTAGTTAAGCACACCCAAAAAAAAATTAAAACTCAAGCTATATATCTATACTTATGGTTGATAATGAATTAAATTCTGTGAAAGACAGCATGTACGGTGACGACGATTCGTTGTTGCCTTCATCAACTGCTGACGACGCAGTATCCCTCATTGACATTCATTCTGCTGATCAAAAATCACTTTCATCTATACAAATCATATACAGCGATGATCAACATTCAAAAGCATCTGAAATTGATACTTCTGTATACGATGAATACACTGCTGCTTGTCAACAAGGTAATGCTGCCAAAGTCAAAGAACTGATTGAATCAAAAGCTATAGATTATAAAAACGACGTGAATCCAGTTTTGGATGATAACATATCAGGTTTGCATTGGGCTTGTATCAACAATAGACTAACTGTTGTGAAATATTTACTGTCATTACCTGACTATGAGATTAATAGAGTCACCAATGACGTTTCAAAAACTACACCATTGCACTGGGCTGTCAAGTACGGACACTTATACATTTTCAAGGAACTGGTTCAGAAAGGTGCTGACATAAACGCTGTAGATTCCCAAGGATTTAATATTCTTCAACTGGCAACTCTGTCTTCTAATATCATGAACATTGTTTATATTTTGACATTCTTTGGTGATCAAATTGATGTCAACTATAAAAATTATGATGGTAGAACAGCATTGATGTTGGCTTGTTACCAAGGTGATGCCCTAACAGTAAGCACTTTATTGAAACTAGCTGATACTGAAAATCAATTACAATTAGGATACAAGGATAACGACAGATTCAACTGTTTGAACTGGGCTATAGTCAAGGGTAACACCGAAGTTTTATCATTGATAGTTAAGAAACTAAACACCTCTATAAAATCATACCTTTACGAACCTGTTCTCAAAGATGGATCTCAAAAAGACTGCTTTGTCATGGCCAAGGAAATGAACACTGAAAAGAACTTAAAAGCTGCATTGTTGAAAAATGGATACATGTACAATGGTGACACGATCTTTTCCACCACACTCATAGGAAAGTTCTTTGAGCTGAACCATCCACCTAAAGACATCGCCCACAACTGTCAACTACTATATGTGATTTTACCATTTATACACATGGGTTTGACAAACAAACTTGGTGATTACTTCAACTTCTTCATCCATGCATTAATAGTCCAACCCACTTTGATTGCTATATTTGGATTGTTATATTTACATGTAGTGATCCCACTAACCATCCCTAATTGTGAGATCACCTGGCAAAAGAGAGCCAGAAGAGCATTCAACTCATCATACTTATTATCTGGGATTCTTTGGAGTACCATCCTATGGGGGATATACTTCCACATAACTAGAATCTTATACTTCAATTTAGTCGACTTAGGATTCTTCTACTTCCTAAGATCAGTTGTGTTCATATACTTCCTCCTTCCATTCTTGTTGTATAAGTTGATGTTCAAGATTGATCCGGGATACATAGAAGAAGACAAGCCTGAGGAGAGGTTAGATAATTTGAAGAAGGATATAAAAATGTTGATGGAGAAGAATCAGTTCAATTTGAGACACTTCGATTTGGATTCATTGAAGCCTGTGGTGTTGAGATCTAGATTCTTGCATAGAAATCAAAAACTTGTTAATAAATTGGATCACTTTTGTATTTGGATTTTCAACGATGTAGGCCTAAACAATCATAAGTTCTTTATCTACTTTGTGGTTGTGTTGTTATACTCTGTGTCGTTGATTTTGGAGGGTAGTTACGAATACTTTGATTATCTGGAAGATGCTTACAAATTCAAGGATTGTTTCATACTAGGTGATGATAAGTTGTGTGCTGCTTATAGAGAAGATTCATTCATGTTATACTCTGTTACATTTATTGCATTCCAAGGTGTCTGGGTCTTTTGGTTGTTGTTGACGCAATTATTTGTGATAACCAAGGGATTTACTATGAATGAATTTGAAATCATGAGAAAGTCGTTTATGAAGAGTAACAAGAATGGTGAGTCTTCTAGAAGCAATGAAATGACTGAGATTGTTGAAGAAATTGAAAATTTGCCGGATACAGATTACTCAATGACCAGATTTGAGTATGGTCAATTTGAAAGTTCTCCAAGGGATTACTATAAAAGATCTGACATATACAGAAGAGACAAGAACTTCCAAGTTGACAAGCTAGTGAACAGAAACAGGATCTTGTTTTTTGAAAAGATAAAGCTGTTTAAAAAGCAGTTGTTGTCCAAGAACAAGACATTGAGTAATATTTTGATCAAAACTTCAATGATTGATTTTGTTACGTTTTTGGCTATTGTATATTACAGTTACAATGGAAATGTCACTTGTTTGTCACCATTTGATTACGGAGTTGTTCAAAACTTGAAAGATTTCTTCCTAAACACTGATACCAGAGCTCCTATCTGGGAAAGACTAATATCTGAGAATTTGAATTTATCTGAAGGTATGATCAACAACAAAGTTGTTAACTATGAAACTCTTCTAGAATATAACATGATAGAAGAGGCTCAATCAGATCAAAGATTTGTATTGAAGAGTGACGATAAAGAACTTTTAGAAGAAACATTAGTATGATTGATACTCTGCACGTGATTTATATACCAAGCTAATTTTGCTTCACCTATTTTTTTCGTAAAGCCTAACATATTTTTTCCCTACTTTCTAATCAAAAAAAAAACACACCTTCTACTATGATATTCAATCACCAAAGGAACATTAGCATAAATTATGAGTCAAATAGCTAGTGTGTTAAGAGCAGATCAACTTGAAGGTGTTGAGCCTGTTGCTAAAAGACAGAAACTATACTCCGATGATGAATCTGAAGTTGAGTCAGAAAACGAAAATGAGGACATGAGAGATATCGTGTGTCCTATTTGTAAAACGTCCAGATACTTGTCCCCGGATATGAAGTTCTTAGTCAATCCTGAGTGTTACCATAAGATTTGTGAGTCATGTGTGGATAGAATCTTTTCTTTAGGTCCAACTAAATGTCCATATGAGAATTGTAATAAGATATTAAGAAAGTTGAAGTTTAAAAGACAGATTTTTGATAATATTGAGATTGAAAAGGAAATTGATATAAGAAATAAAGTATACAAGATTATGAATAAACTAGAAGAAGATTTTGATTCTAGAGAGGAGTATGACAAATTTTTAGAAGATAGAGAAGATGTTATATTTGAATTGAGTAACTTGGATAGTGAGAATGAAGAACAAATAGCTTCAGTGGAGAAGAAGTTGTCGAAATATGAACAAATGAATAAAAAGTTGATCAACACTAATAACCAAAAGCTAAAGAGACAAGAGAACAGTCAACAAGACATGCAAAACATGCAACAAGTGTTGGAAAGAGAAAGACTCCAACTTATCAACCAAATTGATGAACAAAATGTCGAAGACAATCAATCATACAAACAAAGAATCATTGATGAACTAAGTAAAGGTACGGATAAAAATAAGATCATAGCAAATGTCAAAATGGAGATCAAGCTCAAAAAATCATCACAAAGAAGAAAGCTTGAAGAATTGAACAAGGTTTTGAAATCTAATTCATACACGCATAATCACTTTGATAAATTGAATGATAACGGAAATAATAACGACATGGGTGATGTTCCATTCACACCATTTAATGGTGATAGAGACTTACAAAAGAAATATAAGGTCATGGAGGAAGATAATACATATTACGATCCGTTCATATCGAATCTCAGCAAGAATCCAAAGTATGTTGCAAATGGGTTTGATGAGAAGCAAGTTTATGATATTTTGTTGAATGAGGCATTCTTAGGGTTTGGTGTTTATGTTGAGGAAGAAAAAAAGAAGCTTGAGTCTTAGGATTTTGTATATATATAGGATTGTTTTATAAACCTCTTAGTTGGATTAATTCATTGATTTCAACTTCATCAATTGTGTTATAGATTTCTTTAATCTTGGTAATGTCCTTCTCTGTATTAATAATGTTGACTATATCTTCTAGAGAAGTTGGTAACTCTATGTTCTTTGATGAATCTACTAGTTCGATCTTCAAACAATGTTCGTTTTCAGGGAGAACAGTGAATGTGTCAAATGCAATTTTCTTAACGTTCTTGGTGGCATATAGGTTGATATAAATATCTTTTATAAATGTTTCCTCTGTGAATTTATTATTTGTGTTCTTGTATGTGATTATAGTTTTATAGATTGAGGAATATAGAATATTCAAAGATGTGATGTACTTATGGTTTAAGAAAACAACATTGTCGATGTTGCCAGCGGCTATAGCATCTTTACTGGAAATAATGTCAATTGCAAATGTATATTGAGAAAATTGTGGTATTCTATAAAGCATTTCTGGTAAGTATTTTGGTCTACATTATAGACACTCTTCACTAATCAATTACAAAAATTTTCAAATATCTGAAGAAACCCTTTGATGTGGAATTTTGCTCTAGGTAAAGTTCTTTTTTTTCTCCGTGCAGAAAAGTTTTTGGGCAACCCAAAATTTGTGATCTCATAAAACACCACAGAGAGGATTGTTATATTCAACCATTGATCCTTATAAATTAGATTGAATTATAAATGAGCGATATAGATCAACTGTTGGATATTATATGGCAAGATAGTCAGCCTATTAAGGAACCTATGGACAAAGATGAGGTCAACAAAATCTATGAAATCTTAACTAAAGATCATGTGATAAACACTAATATTAAGTTACAAAGTGTTAAAAACAACCTACTTATAGATTCACTGCGAGATATGGAAACACCGAATATATCTACTATAAACTACTGTATAAGAAAACTCAATCAAAAGGAGAGAAAGAAGAATCCAGTACATACAACTGCACATAAAGAATCTACATCAAACACATCCAATACAAAGTATAAGAAGTTCAGCAAGATGAAGGTTTTTGCAGAGTTCAAGCCGACAGTATTGACACAGAATGAGGAGACCAAGCCTAAGCTGCTTGAAACGTTCCAGCTAATTGACTTGTCTCAAGATTCAAGGAAACTTGCCACGAAGAAGTAAGATTTATTAGGTGAGGCACGTGCACTTTGTCAATATTGCGGGAAGAAGATCTTATCAAGGGAAAGAAAAAAAAGACGGAAATATAAAAATTGGCACCTAGAAAAACACATTTTCCCTTTAAAACATCATTAAACCATCAACAATCCGAAGTGAAGTAGACCATTACTTTTTTGATAGAAAATATAGTATGCTCCTGAGACAATCATGATGCATAAGTATACGTTTATTAAACTTTGGAAAAGTGTGCTTATCTTATTCTCAATAGCCATAACCACACTTTATTTTTATCAAACTTATAACACTGGCAATAACAAAGATGTTTTGAAGAGTTTATTTACTGAAAATCTATACTTACTTCCTAATTCATCTTTTACTAACACAGATGTTTATACAGAAGATGAGGGTGATCTTCTAATACAAGACCCAGAGAAGTATATAACAACAACTGTAACAAAGAACAAGAAGTTGAAACTCAAAGGACGGTTTCTCCACATCACAGACCCCCATCCTGATCCATACTACATTGAGGGTGGTTTAATTCAATTTGCCTGTCACAGAGACATACAAACTGAAGAAGACACTCCTGATGACAATCGAAAGGGTTCCAAGTTTGGAGACCCCATGCTTGGATGTGACTCCCCTATGGACTTAGTCATCGAAACATTCAACTACTTATCCCGAACATTCCCTGCTGAGGAAATTGATTTTATTGTTTGGACAGGTGACAATTCTCGTCATGACAACGATAGAAAAATACCAAGAACAAGCTTTGAGATCATGGGGAATAACATGGATGTTTCTACTAGATTGTCGGAGTTGTTCCCAAGCGTGCCTATTATACCTACTACAGGAAATAATGACATTTATCCACATAACTTGATGGATATTGGACCTTCAATGATAACAAGACAATTAGCGTCGATATATCAAAGTATGATTCCGGAAGAGCAAAGGAGATTATATGAAAGATTTGGTTCTTTTTTCAAGGAAGTCGTTCCGGGGAAATTAGTAGTCTTGTCATTGAATAGTATGTTCTTTTTTAAAAATAACCCATTGGTTGATTCATGTATGTCCAGTGGTGATTCTGGATATCAACATTTATTATGGCTAGGTTCAGTGTTGAATCAGTTTAGAGCTGTTGGGATAAAATGTTGGATTATATCACATGTGCCATTGATTCAAAAAAACCTGGAAGAGTCATGTTATCTCAAGATAAACTTATGGATTCACGAGTATAGAGATGTAATAATTGGAAATTTGATGGGACACATGAATTTAGATTACTTCAATGTGATAAAAGGTGACGAGTTAAGATCGAGATTGAGAGAGACGTATTTCATGAACGGTTTGAATCTAGAAGACTCTGCTAACAAGTATGTGTATAAAAACGGATTGATGGATGATGACGATGAACCTATGTTTTTTGGAAAAGGTGCTGCTCCTGTGAATAAAGGAAAATATCTGGCCAAAGTTCAGCAAGAATACAAACAGCTAAAGTCAAATATTGATTACGAAGATTTAAATAATGAACAGGATTCCTACCACGTGATCAATGTTGCTGGATCTATCATCCCCACATTCAATCCAGCCTTCAGAATATGGGAATACAACACCACAGATGTTGATAATTTTGTGACTTTAGAAACAACTGAGAAATTAGTCATGAACTGGACGTGGTTCTTCCAAGATTTGGAAGAGGAAATTGATAAAACGGCTGCTATTGATATCATGAAGAAAAAGGGAAAGAAAAAACCTAAAATGAACAAGGATAAGTCTATACCGAAGGTAAAGCCTGATGATTTACCTATTGGGCCTGCCTTTGCAAACCAATTTGGAACCCCACTTTCATTCACTCAATACTATCTAAAGCTGGATAAACTTAACAAACAATATAACAAACTTATGGATAAAAAGAAGTATAAGGATAATCTGGAGAGGCTGATTAACGACATATTCCACTATGAAGTGGAGTACACATCCTCCGATTTGCTGAAGCTAGCTGGTGTAGTGCCCAAAACAGCAGACTATGACGCCACAATAGAAATCCCAGACCTTACAGTGAAGACATACCTCCAGATCATGAAGGGGCTAGTACGGAAGAAAAAAATATGGAAGAAATTCTTAAAATGGGTTTACGTATCCACAGGATATGAAAAGCTGTAAGTATTAACATGATTTACAAAATCAAATGTTCATAAAAAAAAAAAAGAATTGTCATTATATATATTGTTTAACTAAAATTATTTACCTGAAATAATGAAATTGCTTATTCCTTGTTGGCGGCGTTGAAGTATTCCTTGGAGGCATCAACATCTGGCTTGATGGTTAAAGAACCTGGGGTCCAGTTACATGGTAAAACGGCACCGTTCTTGTCAGTCCAGTTGAAGGCTTCGACTAATCTCAAAGCTTCGTCAACGGATCTACCAACTGGTAAATCGTTGATGGTGATTTGTCTAACAACTTGGTTTGGATCAATGACGAATAAACCTCTTAAGGCAATACCGGCATCTTCGATCAAAACACCGTAATCCTTGGACAAGGAGTGGTTGGTGTCAGCTAATAATGGGATCTTAACATCACCAATACCACCATCCTTTCTGGCAACGTTGGTCCAAGCTAATAAGGAGTATTCAGAATCGGTAGAGGCGAATAAAACTTCAGCGTTCAAGGCCTTGAACTTTTCAATGGCATCAGAGAAGGCTGTGATTTCGGTTGGGCAGACGAAGGTGAAGGCTAATGGGATGAAACCTAAGATAACGTACTTACCTTTGTATTGATCTAAAGAGACTTCTTCGAAAACACCGTCAACAACGGCGGTTTTGGTGAACTTTGGAGCTGGCTTTTGAACTTGGGCGACCATTCTTGGGATTTGAGTTGTGTATGGTTTGATATTCTGAAGAACTTTAGTGAATAGCATTATAAATGAGTAAGATTATGTCTTTGGAAAAGGATAACTTTTTCCCAAAAATTGTTGAAATAATGATTCAGCCCCTTTTTTATATACAGTTGCAAATTGTGTGTGTAAAATTTTTTCTGCACCAAAATGTGTTAAACGCGCGTGGGTGGCAAATTCTGAGTTGAAAAAAAAGGTAGCCGCTGACAACCGCGCTTAAAGTCATAATCAGAATTATCAACAACCATTTTTTTACCGCTTAATTCTGCCTTAAAAACAGGGTTTACCCGCTTATGTCCGATATTACATAAAATTGGATCATCAAACTCACAATCTAGAACATCAATCTACTCCTAAACACCAATTTATCACTGATAATTTTTATTATCCATCATCAGTTTGAGCCTTAAACAGCTCAAAAAAAAAAATAGGGTGAATATTCATTATCCATTTGGTTACAAACATGAGCTTATTGTCGTATATAGCATTACTAAGGGTTCATTCACTCCTCATTTACACTGTCGTTGATGTCATTTTCCTCTCTTTGATGAACCTTCTCTAACAATTCACGTTCTTTACGTTCAACCTCCAACTTCCTTTGTTCTACAGCTAGCTTCTCGTCGTGTATCTCCCAATACCTCTCAACTTCCTTTGTAGCTTGTTCCAACAAAATCTCTCTTTCTGAAAGGATATTATTCAACTTTTCATGATATGCCGGTATTAATGTTAGGAAGAATAATATGAAGTGGCATGGAATGTAATAAGATATAGCAATCTTGCTGTGTAACACTGGCAAGTATCTGTACACAATGTCACCATCCAACAAGAAAGTCTTGACATTGAAGAACCATTCTTCTCTATTAGCAAATGTGAATGAAGATATGAATCTAGAAAGCTCCCAGATATCTCTGATAACTAATAACGCGAATTGTAAAGGAGAAGTGATCACAGTCATTAGGAATGATTCGCTCATCTGACGTTCATAGATTTTCCCCAGTTGTCTACTGGTTGGTACTACACCTTCTTGTAAAGCCAATCTTCCATCCTTGAAAATAAAAACAGTTTCGTAGTCGACTAATACTCTGAATTGACCCCTTCTGTCAAGATCCAACAATGGGTCTTTAATTATAACCTTATTTTTCAAAGAAATAAATTTCTTAGGCTTTTGAAGAACAGCAACTATGGTGTGGACCATGTCATTTAAGTCCGTATCGATTCTCTTGACTTCAGCTTCAATAGCCTCCTTGTTACTTGGCTGTTCAAAATCAACACGCCATCTGGCTGTAACTGATGGCTTTAGATGGAAATTATTAACTTTCCAGAAGTTTACGTTCTCTACAATCAACTTAAGCAATGGTTTTTGGAAGGCATGATAAATCTTTTGATTAGATTTAAATAAATCTCTGGCTATTCTTTCCATGCATCTGCTCATCTCCTCGGGATCGTCAGTGGTAGCGATTCTTATATCATTGGCACACATGTAGTCCCACTTTTCCTTCAAAATCATGAAAAATTTATCAACAAACTCGTCTAGAATAGTATCCCTTAAATCAGGTTCAGCCACCAAAGTACTAAACTCAAAATCTACGGTTTTATATGGACACTTCACAGTTCTGGATGGTAGCTTAGTATTTTTAATAAACTCTTTAACCTCTTTCAAATTTATTCCACTCAAATACTTGTCATTTTCCACCAACCCGTACAAATAATCCAACAGTTCAAAGTCTTGTGATTTTCTCAAGTAATCCGATATCTGATCCTTCACAAACTGATTCTCACTAAGTTGTAAGATTGAACGACATGGAATCTCCTCCTCTTTGCTAATCATCGATATGATTTCATTATACTCTGTATCCAACATCTTGTATGATTTCAAGTACTCAGCCCAGATAGTTCTCACATCATTGTCTGTTAACAGAGTATAAATAAAATTACAAACCGTGAGACCCATGGCATACTCTGCTGGGATAAAGTTTGTCAAATTGAACAAAACAATCGTAGCCAAGACCGAATGTCTCATTATCAAGTATATTGTCTTAAAAACTACACTCAAGAAATTCAAACAACTTTCGGTTATAGGGCTTCTTGGATCAAAAATCGCTCTTAAATCCTCAAATTGTTGTACTTCAATCTCATAAGTGTCAGGACGCATGTGGTGGAAATGACCCTCAGCTTGGATTGTTCCTTTAGATGATTCTTGTAATTCTCTATCAGTCATAACACCTTTATCGATTAAAAAAGACTTTTTGATGAAGATGACATCCATTTTGAAAGTGATCGCCTCGTTGAAAGTTGCTCTGTCAATTTCAATTTCTTTGAACTCAGTAGAGTACTGAGGATAGAAGTGTAAATAAAATTTGGAGACATGAATAAAACTGGATTTGGGCAAGTATCCCCTTTGTGGTTTATTCGTGTTGTTGTAGTTTTCTATTTCGACTAAGACTAAATCGTCAGCTAAAGTTCCTGAAAGAACTCTGATTCTGTTTTTAGTTTTTGAGTCTATGAAGAAAATTTTAGGTGGTTGACACTTATTCTTGGTATATGGAACATCATGTGTTTTTTGTTTCATCTTCAATTCAGAAACTGGTGTACTCTCTTTACTGCTGATAACTTCCTCATTATGTATGTTTAGACTTGAACTTGGATTTTCTATAGGATCTCTTGCACGTATACCTTCTTGCACGAGCTTGTCATAATTTGTATTCAGAATAGTGGAAAATAGACCATGCCCTTCACTTCTCAACAATCCATCAGTAAACACAGGTTCATAGTCTCTGAAAAATCCATCCACATTTATGAGAAGATCAAGTTCAATGAGAGGCATGTCATCATTTTGTTTGACTATATTTGGAATTGTAGTTACATCAACAAGCCCATTCTCTTCGGTCAATCCATAAAAGCTTTTATGCCCCAATGGATAAAAATCTAGAAGAGGTTTGTTATGGAAATATAACCCTATATCATTATTTGTAATCCTTGTTGACCCAGTGTACACGTCTTTAATCAAAGTCTTTAGATTTCCAAAAGAATACTCATCAACATCAACGTCAAACTCTGATTCACTCAACAATTCGTCAATATCTTTATTCAGAAGTTTTAATTTCACATGGAATACCATTATTTTAAGTTGATAATTGCTGTGTGTTGTTTGGTGATTACACATTTTACAAACTTATTTGTTACACGTTTATAAAGGGAAACAAAAATAAATCACGATTTTGATATCCACCTGCTTTGGTGGAAAAAGAAAGATATTGCTACCTTATATCCGATAAAAATCATTAACAGACATAATCAAACTTTTACTAATATCATCAAAAAGATTATACTCTATATACAGGACAAACAAAACTCATTTACTTGGACTTAACTTTCTTTTCTAACTCTTCAAGTTCTGCAGCAAGTCTATCTGATTCTTCCTTCATCTTTTCCATTTCCTTCTTCTTCAATTCTGCAAATTGTTTTCTCTTCTTCATATTTTCGTCTCTTCTTTCCAATTCTTCAATCCACAAATTCTCTCTCTCCTTGGCTTTGTTTTCAAGCTTCTCTTGTTGTAGTTCAGTAATGGACTTAGGTTGCTCTTGACCATTCAAATAGGCTAATCTACCTTGATAAGAACCACCAAGGATAACAGCTGCAAGAGTGGCACCTTGAGAAGCAATTCTGGCAGTGAACCACTTGTTTGCAGTGGCCTTATTTCCTGACTTCATCTTGGCAATGGCTATGGTTACTGTGACAACTGTGGTTAAAATACCTATGGGAACAAATGGGTTTTCTCTGCATTTTGAAGCAACTAATTCTGGATAGTTCATTTTCCTTTGTTCTGAAGGATCAACATGGTCAAAACTTGATGGCATAGACATTTTTGAATGGGGTTTTTTATGTGTGGTTGTATTTAACGGGTTGTAATTGGTTATAATCTTCACTCTTACTACTCAAACCAAAGTGCTGATATCATATAACGTAAACCAAGAAAAACAGAGAAAAATAACGAGGAAGGTTAAATCAGAAATGGGAAACAAAAATGAAATGTGTTTCGGAGATAACATCTCATCATCAACAAGATCAAAAGACAAACAGCTATATTATATTCAACAGAATGATTTATCTATCTTTAATTTTTAAAAGAAAAAACCTGTATACATATAACTAACATCTTGCATTCAATTATTTGAAAATGTAAGCCTTTAACTCGGTGTATGCTTTTTCCAAATCATCATTGACAATGACAATGTCATGAGCATTTGGTTCCTTGGAGTATTCAATTTCAGCAGTGGCAGCAGCTAATCTTTTAGACAAAGATTCTTCAGTTTCAGTACCTCTGGAGGTCAATCTGGATCTCAAGTCTTCGATGGATGGAGGAGCAATGAAAACAAATCTACACTTCAATTCAGGAATTTGCTTGATCAACTTGACACCTTGCATATCAATGTCCAAAATACAGATTCTGCCAGATTTTTGAACTTCGTTGACTGAGGCAATGGTGGTACCGTAGTAGTTACCAGAGAATTGGGCCCATTCGATGAACTTCTTTTGTTCAATCATGGTCTTGAATTCATCAACAGTGACGAAGTTGTAGTCCTTACCGTTGACTTCACCGGCTCTTGGACTTCTGGTAGTACATGAAACAGAGAAACCAAAGTCGGTTGGGAACTCAGCAAAGAGCTTCTTCAATAAGGTGGACTTACCAGTACCAGATGGACCAGACAAAACAATAGGAATTCTTGAAGACATCTTGTGTATATATAACTATATCTGTGATAATAGATCTGTATTTGGTTGATGCTTTATTTCAAAGTAATTTCTTCAGACATATTTCCAAACTTCGCTGATATTTTTTTTCAACCAGAAAGAATCTGACGTCTTGAGAAAAGTGCCAAATAAGGGTAAACAATTTTTTTTTTTTTCTAATGGGAAAAGTACACATGAAACACGTGATGCACTCCCCTTTGAAGCAATACTTAGAACGCTTCTTACTGCTCCTTCTTGGCAACAGTGTTCTTGGTGTCCTTACGCAACTTTTGCTCATCAACAAAGCTCTTTCTGTTGGCATACTGCTTTTCCAACACTTCTAAAGACTTAACTTTACTATCCAACTTTTGTTTCAAGGCCTTGATATCTTCATTTTCTTCTTTCTTTCCAGCAACATCACTTTTATAAGTACTTATTTCAGTTGATAGTTTTGTGACTTTGGTAATTAAACCTAACATAACTGGAATCACAATCATGAAATATAAGATAAATCCAGAAATATAAACATTTCTTTGGTGGTATGCCTTTGTCGCTAAGATTTCTGGTTGTAACATCAATCCATTTTCTGTCTTCGGTAATGGAACACTGGCTCTTTTGTATGAATCTACAAATAATGATATAACTAAAATGTTTACCACCAGTAGCACCGTTTTGACTTGTGAGGATTTAAACAAAAATTGATCATATAGCTTTACTAAGACTTTTCTTAAGAGTGTTGGTAAAGGTAGAGATAGGATCAAAAGACTTGTCATTTGTAGAACAAGCAGTCCAAACAGGATACTTAAATAAACAGCCATTGTGTGTAAAATATAATTATAAAAGTTATTGTTTTTTTGGTCTATAAAGTATAAACTATAGATCCCATATTATCATTGTAAATGTTAATATGTTTGTAAAATTGTGATATGTGTTTTTTTTTTTTAAAAGGGGTGTTTTGATGACAATAGCAGGAAGTGAGTGAGTCACGTGTGGAGACAGCAAAATTTAGCAAAAATACATACAAAAGTATGACTGAACTTAGTAAATAGCAGTTTGAGGTGTGTTATTTATAGTTCTATAGCTGTTTGTAATAATATAAACCATTTAATACTATCATTTGTTGATTACATTTATTAAATGTGCAATTTAAGTTATGTCAACACCTTACAAATGTAAACAATCCAACTACTTTTTAATGATTTTAACTAGCAAAAATACATTTCCGCTACTATAATTTCCTTTGTTAAAACAAAAAAACCCGATTTATGTTTTTTTTTTTTTTTTCAATTTAACTTCCATATCATAGTAACAACCACACAACTTACCACCACTTATACAGGCACAAACAATGCTTTCATCTGTACCTACACTTCGATATTTAATTAATGCATTTCTGACAAACTTTATTTACAAAGTTTTGTACAGAACCATCAACACATACCTGTTTAACAACCCATCAAAGGCTCCTTTATCCACCGTGCTTGTTGCTGCAATTAATGTTGGTTTTGGAACTGATGATGACGCTGACGATGAATCAAATGATCATTACTTAAACGATGATGACAACACTGATACAAACAAACCAGATCACACAATTATCAACGACCCAGATCATCCTGTAAGTTCAAATCCAAATGGTTCTTCAGATATCATTGACGTTCCGGAAGAAGATCTGATCAACGAGGAAATATACGCCTCATGGGCCTTATTCATATTGTTATTCTTATTAATTTCTGCTTTATGGTCAAGCTACTACTTGCAACAAAGAAGAATCAAAGCCGTTCATGAAACTGTACTATCCATCTTCTATGGTATGTGTATTGGTTTGATAATCAGATTGTCTCCGGGAAGTTACATCCAATCAGCAGTCACATTCAACAGCTCATACTTCTTTAACATACTACTTCCGCCTATTATCTTAAACTCTGGATATGAACTTAACCAAAAGAACTTTTTCAACAACATGTTTCCTATATTAGTTTATGCCATTCCAGGAACGATCATCAGTGCTGTAGTAATGGGTACTATTTTGTTCATATGGACTAGTCTGGGTCTTGAAGGTGTAAGCATATCATTTGTTGATGCTTTATCTGTTGGTGCCACTTTATCAGCCACGGATCCAGTCACAATTCTTTCCATCTTTAATGCTTACAAGGTTGATCCGAAGTTGTACACCATCATCTTTGGTGAATCCTTGTTGAACGATGCCATTTCCATTGTCATGTTTGAAACATGTCAAAAATTCCACGGCAAACCTGCTAAATTGTCATCCTTCTTGGAAGCCATCATGTCCTTTATTTTGACCTTCTCTGTTTCTTTAATCATTGGGTTCATAACTGGTATAATCATTGCATTGATTTTGAAACATTCTTTAATAAGAAGATATCCACATTTAGAAAGTTGTTTGATAGTCATTGTCGCTTATGAATCATACTTCTTCTCCAACGCATGTCACATGTCCGGTATTGTATCTTTACTATTCTGCGGTATAACCCTAAAACATTATGCTCATTATAACATGTCCAGAAAAACACAAGTCACCATCAAATACATCTTCCAATTACTCGCGAGATTATCCGAAAATTTCATCTTCATATACTTAGGCTTAGCCTTGTTCACCCAAGTTGAACTTGAATACAAACCATTACTGATCATTGTTGCTGCTGGATCTATTGTTGTTTCCAGATGGTGTGCCGTGTTCCCATTATCTGACTTCATCAACAAGTTCTACAGATACAAGAAACTAAGAGGTGGCAATGGTCAAGCATACAATGCCTTGACTGATGTGCCTGATGAAATCCCATATGAATACAAGATGATGACATTCTGGGCAGGTTTGAGAGGTGCTGTTGGTGTTGCATTGGCCATGGGTATCCAAGGTGATCAAAAATGGCCATTGTTGGCTACAGTCTTGGTTGTGGTTGTATTAACAGTTGTGTTGTTTGGTGGTACTACAGCTAACATGTTGGAGATTTTGAAAATTAAAACCGGATGTATTGATGAGATGGGTGAGGATTCAGACGATGAGTTTGAGATTGAACAACCGAGATTGTTTGAAAATGATGAGGATTTATCAGTCTACGATATGTCAAACTTACAAAGTAATAACATGGGTAATAGTCCAGGCATGTACACTGACGAAGAACCTATGAATGAGAATGTTCAAAGAAATGCAAACTTATCTGTGACTAATCTATTAAAAGGTGGGTTCTACAACTTTGACGAACAAGTTTTGAAACCAGTGTTATTAGACCAACCTAAATCATCCAAAAACTCACCTAGATCTCCACAGTGATTTATCTAAAAAAAGAAATATTGTTATAGCTTTATATATCACAATAAAAATGTACTTCTATTTACTCCATGGCAAACTTGATCATATCCTTGACCTCATCATCCAAATCTATATCCTTCAACAATGGCTTATACTTTCTGATAACTTCCACAAAGGCAGCAAGTACTATATCATACAATACTTCAATACTAGTTTTGAAATCATTAGTGCCCTTTTCCTCTTCAGCTAATTCACAATACTCACCTAAAATAACTGCTGAGATTTGATAAGTCTTCAAAATGTGACTAACGGAGGAAACAACAAATGATTTAGGTGTTTCATCCAAAGAATGTGTTAGGAGAGAACACAATGCAAAGACAGACTCAGCATATACAGAAGGCAATGGGCATATCTCTTGTGAATCCTTCTCTAGAACTGAGTTGGTGTATTGGGAGTAAACATAATCCAGTTCAGGTCTATGTATGATTTTTTTCAAATTGTTCATGATCAATCTGACAATTCTGTTCAGCTTGGAGTCGTAACTTATGTTTAGATCTGGGTTTAGTGTGGTAACAGGCTTTTTCACATCAGGGAATAGGAACTTGCTTACTTTGTTATTGAAGAAGTTTTTCACTTTAGGATAGATGTAGGTGAAGACAAAGTTACCTTCTAAATAGTCGGTGTTTTCGTGAACTTGTTCTGGTTGGATGTTAATGTCTTGATCGTGCAAGTATTGAGGATCTTCTTCTCTCCAGACATTACTCTTTCTCTTGTTATATTCATTGGTCAATTGGACTAAATCAATGTCATCCATTGGGGATAGGTTAGATCCAAACAAGTGTTCTCTTTCTTGTAAACGGATAAGTTCATCTAATTTCTTCTTCTTTTCAAGTTCCATTATCTTGTTCATGTAAGCTTCTTTATCTTTTCTGAAGTTGATCTTCAAATTGTATTCATACACTTTATTATTAGTATTCTTTATAACTTTCAAACACTCCTTCAAAATATTAGACCAGTTTGTCTTGCTGTTGTAAATTGGGTTTCTATAAATGTTTTCAACCAAATTACCCTTGACTTGTACTTGAGATCTCATGGACAACTCTTGGAAAGCTGTTAGTCTAGTGAAGCTGTTCTTACTTCTCAAACCATCAACTAAAGTTTCAATTGGTCTTAATGATAGCAAAGATATCAGCTTACCTTTGTGTAATGGCCCTAATGACAAGTATGCATTGAAGGCCAAGTGGACAAATTCCCAAATGGCAAAGATGACCAAGTTGATTAACAAAATGTTGAAAAGTTGTTTGAAACTTAGGAACTTTATTTTAGCAAGAATAGATTCATTGCTTCCAGAACTGTTATAGAAGCTGTGGTTCTCAAATCTTCTACTGTATAAGTAGTTTAAATCTTCAGCACTGTAGTTGTTTTCATATAAGCCATTTTCCTTAAAGAACTTATCCAAATATTCATTCTTTTTAGATTTTTTCAAAGAAAGAAGTCTTAAAATATTCATTAGAAGACCATCAATTAAAATTTCATAGAAGAAATGAAAACCAATCTTGATGGTAACAACATATGTCAAAATTAAGGCAACAATACTCATCAAGCCAATTTTTAAAGTGTTCTTAAACTTTTGTGCACTCTTGTTCTTTATGTATGATTGTGGGTTTTGATAAAACTCTGATCCTTGAATAAATGTCAATCTATCAATATTGTAATACAAACCATGTAAGTTATAAACTGTGATTATTGAGAAAATGACAATAACACCAATTGGTTTGTTGTCAAAGTTGGAGTAAAGGAGATGTAGAGTATCTGTGAAGTATGTCAACAATAGGAAACTGAATAAGTAAATCATTTGATACTCCAGGAATAACTTACTTTTCTTGATTATGCTCTCCTTTCTTTTGAAACTTACATGTATGTTTGATTTTCTCATCAAGGATATTAACACGAAGGAGATATAGATCATCATTAGTTTGAACACAAATTTTGATAGCCTGACTATAAATGAAGAGCTATTATTTAATGTTGGACTTCCTAGCATAAATAATTTAGCCACTAGGTAGTCCAAGATACTTATGAATATGGTGAATGTAATTAAAAATCTGGTGACCAAATATTTAAATCTAGTTCTACAGATATTGGAGAATATGAAATCATAGCTGTATCTATGGCTAGGACTTTGGTATATATCATCATCAACTTGTTCCAGAGCATGGCTTTTAATTTGTCTGACAATGTTGCTTTCAGCTATGTTCTTAACTGTGGCGTTGTTTTTAATTAACTTAAATAAATGGTCTTTTTCAAATTTGTGTTTGTTATAGTTTCTGTCGTTTTGATCTAACACAAAATCATCATTATAATAATCATTTCCATAGTAGCTAGATCCCATCTTTAGTCAGTATTTGATGGTTTTGGTAAATTTGTTTTGGTGTTTGTTGTTTGCAAATGTATCTCATCAGAAAACACCAAAGAGAAGCGTTTAAACAAGCGTAAGAAAACAAAAAGCTGGTGTGAGCCTGCAAGAGACAGGAGAGAAAAAAAAGAAAGAAAAAAATTTTTGTAAGTCACGTGTTGCGTTTCTGTTTTTGGTGGTGATTTAAAAACTCAGGTTTAATCAATAAGAGGTGATAATAGAGTCAAGAAAGCAAATGTCTTTATACATGTATAAGTAAGTATTGTTAATGATCAACGCAAATAATCTAATTGAAAATTATAAAACACATATTTTCCCTATATACAGTTCACATTACTTGGTAACCTCACTCTTAGTTAAGCATGCAGCACACTTCCAGACTCTTATCTATGCATCAATCTTTTTTTATCAAGAAAAAAAAATTAATTTTTACCAGTGGCAAACTCGGTGCAGACGCGTCTCTCAACTATTTAAGAAATTTGCCACTCAGAATATTACACATTTGTACTTTCTTCTGTTTTAAGTCAAACTTGTTATGAATTAATGGTAAAGACCAAGAAAGCTAACACAATGAGCGAAATTGAAACATCCAACAAACCAACCCAATCTTCCAAAACTAAATCCATCAAAGTAAGACGCATTGCTTCTAAGCCACAAATGACTCAGTACCATCTTTACAAAATCTTGATTAAAGGTATGAAGAAGGATGTCCGTGTGCTAACTTGGAGCTGTAAGTTAACCAACTCTAAAGAAGACAAGTTGAAACACGTAGGATATCCTACTGATGTTGATTTAAACATGGTGCTAGATCAAACTGTTATTAAAGCAAGAACTCATCTTTTTAGAAACACTTTGCTTTACAACATCTTGGCACTAAGCGATGATCGTGAGATCTTGTTAAAAGAATTGGAAACTCACATTGTAAGAGAAGCCGCATTTTGTGGAGTTGCGTTAAACAAAAAGGATGTCCATAGAATGTTGTTTCGAGTTCAAAAAACAGCCTTCCACTATTTAGCAAGATGTTGGAACTTGGAGCTATCTCCAGTTGCTTTAAAGTTGCAAAAATTCAATAGCTTGACTGCTTTCCGTGATTACATTAGAACTTATGAATACGGAGCCAAGCCAATCAAGAAGACAGGTTTATTTAACAAACTATTTGACAATTGAAGCCAAGATAAAAGCACTTTAGTGCTCAAGTTTATCTTTTTTATTGCGCCTCAATTAGCCGCGTTTGATTAAACCACACATATTTATTTATACCCGATTTTATGTATTTTTTTCCTCCTGTTTAACTAGCATTTTTTAGAACACGCGTAATCAAGACTTTTTTAACAAATTAACACTTGCGATGATTTTGGCGTTTCACACATAAGAAGTAGACTTGTCAATCACAAAAAACCAAAGATGAGCATAGAGAAAACTAAGCCAAGTGATAACAACACTTCTACAATAGACACAAAGTTGAGCAAGAAGAAGCCAGCCACTAACTCTGAAAAACCTAGCTCACCTGTTTCTGAGCCACATATTCACATAAGAGAGTTCTCATTGAATGAACAGTCTAATATTGAGCATTTGTTGAGAAAAAAGCTTGATAAAACTTTGATATCATACAGACCTGGTCCAGGTGGTACTAAAACAGCATACTTGGAAGGTAATGTTGTGATTGAACTAGCCAACAAAATCTTAGGCTTTAATGGTTGGTCCTTTCAAATAAAAGACTTGAAATTAGAACACAAAGAGAAAAGCCCACAAGGTGAGTACCACTTTGTGCATTCTTGTATAGTTAGAATTGTACTTAAAGACGGAACTTTTAGAGAAGATGTAGGATTTGGTGATATTAAAAATAAGTTTTTAGGTGCTGCCATAGAAAATAGTAAAAAAAGTGCTGTTACAGATGGTTTAAAAAGAGCATTGAGATTATTTGGTAATTCTTTGGGTAATTGTTTATACGACAAAAAACATCTAACTGATCTAAACTCTAAAGCCCCAATTACAGATGAATCCTTAGAAACTATGATAAAGAAGACTGATGTATTCCCTGAGTTGATCAACTCAAGAGTTCCTACAAATATACATGGAACACCTGATGTCAGAGCTATCAAAACTGAAAATCCGGAAGAAGCTTTTGATGATGAGACAGGTCATTTGAGTACAGGTAAAAAGAGAAATATAAGCCATGTATACTCAAATGGCGTGACTACTACACCAGATTCAGCATCAAAAAGAAGACCGCACACCATTGTTACTGTTGAACCAAAAGTTGAGTTGAAAACACCTAGCATGAATCTGGATGACAAGATTGAGAAAGAAGCTTTAGAATTGTCAAACAAAAAAGAGTCTACAACTCCGGATATAAACACTGATTCCAAGCAACAACCACAAGATGAAGGAGACTCTGACTTTATTAGCGATGACAGCTTGGATTTTGAAGCTCTAGATAGGAAAATAGCTGAAAACAACTTGAGAAAAGAGAGAAGTGAGGCTGATGCTAAGAGTTTTGCCAAAGTGCTTGATAAACTCCCAGATAACATAAGTGAAGATCAGCTATCTTTTAAAAATGCTGCTGCATTAATTCCTGCTAGTAATAAAGAAAAGGATGATATTGTTGAAGAGCTGAATAAGTTGACCAAAGTTGCCAACTTCAATATTCTGAATAATGAAAATAGACCAGCTTCTAAAGACAAACCATTGCTTTTAAATGTTGATAAAAGCATGAAGATAAGTTCTGAAAACTTTGAAAAAGTTGGTCACTACAGAGATCCTAAGAACAGAAAGTATGTTGCTTCTGCTCATGGTAGTAGTACTGCCAAGCCTAAAAAGTAAACCTATGTATTAATTAAATGTATCTTTGAATGTATTTTAGCCGTATTTGCCAGCTTGTCACGTGTATCATCGAAGAATTTTGTGATTTTTTTGTTTCTTTTTTTTTACGTGTATCTCAGAGTTTAATGCTAACAAAAAAAAAAATTGTGTTCACCTAATTTCATGGATTTCTAAATGTTTCAAGGTGGGTGTTAGTTAAACAACATTTCACAACATAAACATTAAAAAGTATTTAATAAACCAGAAAAACAATTTATATATTTAATAAATGGAAGAGTATCACGCTATTGATCAGGTTTCATTTGAACAAGCCTCAAAGCTGAAAGCAGCTGAAGGGTACAAAGAACTTATAGATCACTTTATTAATACCACAAACGAAGATGACTTCGTTAACAAGTTAGAAGAATATACTCAACAACCTTGGGAAAGATGTCAGGACATTATGTCTGTTTGGGTTCCAGTTCTAAACAAGATCCAAGATATTTATAAGCAAATCATAGAAGAACATAACCTTGACATTCACATACCAGAATTGAAAGATATTACTGTAAATACCAAGAATAAGAGTAACGCTCATAATACTGATTCCGTTGCCCAAAGTATCAACTATAATGCATTTTTAACGCATCTACCTAAAGATGTCGAACAGAAGCTAATTAAAGTGTTAGATTTCACCTTTTTCCTATTTAAGAATACAACACAAAGATCAGATTACCCATCAACAAATGAACTATTGGCTTTACTAAATGCCCCCAATATAGAAATCAAACTAAGATGTATCAAGGTATTATTATTGGACATCGGCGAATCAATGAGTCCTTGGAACCCTGCAAAGAATGTCAAAGCTGAATTAAAAACCAAGTTAACTTCGATGATTCTTGCTTTGCAATGTCACATCTCATCTGAAAATATTCTGAAAAACTCATTTGACATGGTTGATTTTCTTTCCAACTATTCTCCAAAATCATATGGTATTCCAGAAAATGCCAAATTAATATCACCTGCCAATATCATATTACCATTCACTTATAAGTACTATTCTGAGAAGAATAACCACAGTTTGGAAGTCTTCAAAATCACCAATGAAAAATTAATAAGCACCAGTTATGAAGATCTTCTTGAGTTGATCAAGTCTCAAAACAAAATTCCGGAACATTATTGGTTTGAGATAAGTATACAGCTCTATGTTGCCAAAGCATTTGCTATTGGCGAAGACAGTACCAATTCTAAAATTCAATCCAATTTCTTGCTAGCTGATGACAAAGACAAACTTCAACAAATTTTTGATGTTTTAAGTCCATACATCCAACTTAAATTTTACACTGTTGGATTGATTAATGCATTGGTCAGCCCTCCTGCTGTTTCATCATCTATATTTGAGCTAGATGGAAGTATATTTGAATGCTTGTGTAGATTTGTTTTACAAGCTTACCCACTGCAAAAAGTTCCAGATAACTTTTCTCTAAAGGAAATAAGAGTTGCTGCTTTGTACGCTCTTAAATTCATATCTGACAGACATGTTTGGTGTTTGGATATTTTGAAATGTGTTGGTGGTAATGCTACCCATGGTGCCATATTCCTCTTATTAGATAGAATGCACAATGCCATTGCAAACAAACCAGAGGATGTTGATGTTGATTACAACATGAGGTTGTTTGATGTGATTTCCAATTTGACATCTGTCTCTTCAATCAACGACTCATTGGTCTCTGCTGGTTTAATCTACAAATTGACCAATATTTTGAAAGTTCCAAATAATCACGAATACCAAACAATTCTTAAGGTCTCCGATGTTCTAAAATGTTGTATAAAGACTGTGGATAATGTTAATGTTTTTGAAAATGCTGGTGGTTACAAACTTTTGCATGATAGACTATCAACTGAACTTGAGTATGGACTGGCTACCAAAGACCAATTTAAACACATCAAATACTACTCTGAGGTTTACTTTACCTTAAGCTTTAGACAAGTTTGTTACATCAGATCATTGCTAAAGCACATCTTGAAAGTTATTGATATTGACACCACTGACAAAATTAGAAACTTCATAGATTCAAATATGCTATCCACTTTGAATGTTTTGTTATTGAATAGAAATGACTTTGGATTTACACTAATATCCTATGTTTTGGACGTAGTGCAAGTTCTGCTAAACAAAGATCCAACAATTTATCAAGTCTTACAAGAAGCTGGTACAATTGACATCATTATAGACAACTTTGCTGATTACTTAGGTCCTTGGACTAACTTGCTATTAACCCTTCCTCAATTAGTTTCTGCTTTATGTTTAAACAAAGCTGCTTTAAAGAAGATTAAAGAAAGTAATATTATCAAGTTGTTATTTCAGCCATACAGAGATGCCAAATTAGCCTCTGTTTTGATCAAATATATGGAGTCTGAATATGGTGAAAATTTGGATGAACTTTACAGATACCACCCAGACCTACAAGAAATGATGACCAACGAATTTGCTGATGCCATCAATTCATTGGATATAAAGTATGAACAAGAATTAGTTATGACTCCTCCAAAAGGGGCACTGTTTGGAAAATCCACAGGAAACTTTGAAGGTACTCCAACTTGTGATGACTATTCTTTTGATGCCACTGACTCCGGTATGCTGATAAGATTTGCATTTTTGTCATTATACGGTTGTGAATGGGCTAATTTGAACAAGAAGCTAGATTGTACCAGTATTGTTAAAAAGATCTACAATGAAAAGACACCTGCTACATTTTTAAAATCTGACACTCAAGTTGCTGTCATTGATGTTTTAAAGTCGTCAGAATTTTTTGATTTCAAAGAAGTATTTGCAGTTTTCACAACAACTGTTATTGATTTGTTAGGAGATTTGAAAAATTTCAAGGATGGTTACATGGACAAGTCTTACTTCTTAAACTGTAAGAGCAAGAAGGAAGTACAAAATTACATTGGATTGCTAAATGCGCTATCTGTTAATTTCCAAACATTGATTAACATAGCCTATGACTACGGTACATTTTCTGACAAAAAGTGTGGAATCTTTGTTAACACTTATCTAAAAGATGATAACAGCGAAGAGCAAATATTTACTGCCATGTCCAACTTGTTTATTAAATTGAATTTAGAAGAAAATCAAATTGCTAGAAGCTTAACTCCTCAACAAGAAGCCAACACTTTAACCCAAAAATCTTATGTGGTCACTATGAAGCAAGATTTGAACATCAAAAAAACAAAGTTCAATGACTACTTTTCCAACAATGTTTTCATGATCAGATACTGGTCAACAAACATAAACTTTAACATCGTTCTTTTCTTCAAATCATTTTTGAGAGTTTTTACGATGGATAAAAATGATTATGATCCTGATACTGTCACCAATCAAGTCAGAGCCATGGAATTCACAATGACAGCTCTTTACAACATTGTTGATTTCTTAGTCATTAATAAGCCACCAACTGAAGAAACATACAGCATGTTGTTCATGGTTTATTCTGCAATGAAGAAGGAACCATTCGGTTTCCAAGGAAGACCTCGTCAAATAGACTTCTTTGTTTCTAATTTATACTACAGATTCAGAATGAACATTAAATTGTTTAAACTTTTGGAAAATGTTATAGAGAGACACTACATTTTGAGAAAAACATCCAACATTGAATTTTATGATGTCAAAGGCAAATTTTTGTTTGAAAGAAATGAAGCTGTTTTAATGCCTAAATGTATACAACTTTTGTTTGATTTAACCCAATGGGCAAATGATGCAGTTTTAGACGAACAAGATGAAATCTTTGACATGGTAATTTTGACCACATACGACACTCCACCTAATGAAACGGAATGGTTCTCAGAGTTGATGCTAAATGTAGATCTTGAATGTATCAAGCACATGAAAGAGAAATATTTTAGCAAAGCAATATTTGATGCAGATTACGTTTTCACTGATAAAACTTTTGAAAAAATAATGTTTACCTTTACAGAGAAAATAGACACAGGACATTCTCATAAATGTAATGAGATTTTCAGCAATAGAAAGACTTTGTACGTTGACTCCAAGAACACCTGCACGATGGAAGGATTTTCTAGAATTTTAAGAGACAGAGTTGGTGATGATGTCGATATTTCCAGCTCTTTATCCGAAGCTAGAGAATCTATATTCAAACCGAATGGGACAGGAAATAATTTTTTAGAACTTACTAAGTTTTTGAAATATGAAGGGAACGACAAACTTCTCCAAAGTGTTGACTTTGAAAACTGGTACAACACTTGTTCCAATCTTGCATTTACTGATATTGACAGCTTTGAAATTGAAAATGAGAAATATTTCCATAAAGACTGGACCAAACCTGGTTCTACTGCTATCATAATTTGCTCATTTGGTTGTTTCAATGGTGAATCATTTAATCATGACCTTTTTGCTCACTTGATTGAGTTATATCCAAGATGTCTCCAATCTATGTACAATTTGTTGCAAAAAATGGCTGAGACATACCATTACAATTACAATGAAGATACCAGGGAGTTCACTAAAGATCTTGATAAAAATGATTTTGAAACTGAGTTTGGAAATTGGGCACTATCCTTCTGGAATGCACTTCAACATCGTGTGGAACTTAATGGGTTGGCTGAAAGTAAGTCGTTAATGATATTTATTGGATTGCTTCTAGCAAAGCCATTGCCAACTGAATTTGAATCTGAACCTGGTTCAGATGTGTTATTTGATATCATCGGCAGATTTAGTAAAATGTTCAAAAGTTTTGTTGAGAATGGGGACATTCCACGTGATTTGCTTCCGTCATTTTTGTGCATATTTGAAACCATTTATAATCATTTCAGACTTGTCGTGTTCACTAGCCCAGAATATCTTGATGATCATAACTTTACCAAGTTTAATTGCGGAGATTTCAATGACAGATTTATTGGAAATGTGGTCAAAGTTGTTTTGTCACACAAGAACATCACTTCTATTGAACTTGGCTGTTCAATTGCCAGAGTTTGCATAATTCATGTTCTAAATGATTATAATAATGTTACTGCAATTGTTGAATCAAAGATTCTTGTTGAACTATTAAAATGTATTGGTATTAACCAAAAAGATAAATTGGTCAACAAATTACAAACAACCTTTACTATATTGTGTAGATTGTGTATGGAAGATCCTGAATTTGTCAAATCAGTCATGCTTGAAGATGGTTTGGATTATACCGATAACATCCACAAATACGGTAACTCAAAGAAATATTTGGTGAATAGAGATCTTCAAACTCTAGCCCAACTTTTGTATGAAGAGGGATTTGATTTCAAGCAAATGGCATTCCATGAACAACACGAAGAGCTTAAACTGCATATTTCTCGTCGAAACAAATGCTTTAGTAAATCAGTTAAACCACTAATAAAAACTGATATTGTTGGTCTCTTATTTTCTCAATTAATTGCCAGCTTCAAGACCGATTGGATTACTGAGAACGATAAGAATGGTAATAGCAGCTTTAGTGTCAAACAAAGTAAAAATCCAGCATTCAACTACATGAAGTTTTTGCTATCTTCTTTGACTGAAGTTGTTGTTTCCTATCAGCAAGCAAAGTCTGACTTGATACATTATTCAAAAAGAACTGTCATTGGTCAAACACCAGAACCTAAGTCTACATCAGTCAACTTCTTGATTCATCATATACTACCATTTGCTAAGTATAGTGTCGGTGCAAGACAAAGTATTGCTGAAGAGAAAAAATATTTCTTGTTCAACAAAGCCAGAGTTTTACTTCAACACTTATTGATCAAAAAACAAACAGGAAACACTTTTAAGATAAAACCACTAGTTTTTGACAAACAAGACTTTGCTGAATATTCTGTTAGAAATCATGTTATTCAATGCTTAGCTAATGCCATTTATCCTGGAAGTGCCAAAGGTAAACACCAAACATTGAACTATAATGAAAAAGAAAAGATCTTTGGCTGTTTGATATTTTTAAGAGACATGTTTTTATCTTTCTCTAACTTGCAAAGTGAAATCAGAAAGGTAGTTTTATTGATTATTAAATTTAACATTCCAAACTTGCTTGCCTTACTTTTGAATAGATTGGACAATTCATTGGTTTCTGATGTTTCTGAGTTGAGCATGCAAATATTTGTTTGTTTGAAAACAATCCACAACATCATTGACAAAGAACCTTCATTATACAATGATTGTAAACCTTTATTTAACTTAGTTGGTGAAAATCTGGATGTTAATACTATTTCCAAAGTTTCTCAAGACACCAAAACCTCTAAGAAACTTGATGATGATGCTAGCTCTTCAGATTCTTCAGATGACGAAGATAAAGGTGAATCCAACAAAGAAGTATCTGATGCTGAAAACAATGAAGAAAACATGTTCAGACATTCTGCATTAGCCATGTATGACATTGAGGATATTGAAGAAGAAGTTATGAACAATCAAAACTCCATTTTTGATGAAGATTATGATGAAGAGGATTTAGCCTTTGTTGATAATGTTGCTTTACAAGATTCATTAGAAATACTGGGTGATCCTGTTGACGAAGAAATGGAATACTCTGATTATTCTGAGGATGAAGACGACAGTGATGATGTTGATATTATACATGGTGATTTCTCAATGGATGACGGCCAAGTTGATGGTGATGAAAGCGAAATGGACTCTGATGATGAAGAAGGTGTTATCTACTTGGATAACGATATTGTATTATTAGAAGAAGATGAAGATGATGAGGACTTTGTTGAAAATCCCTTAGACTACGAAGTTGGTGATGAAGAATTCAATGCTCATTTAAACCAAAGAGATCTTTATGAATCAGACTTTGTTAGTGGTATGCATGCTAGTTCCAGCGATGAGAGCAATTTATCTGACGATGCTAGTGATGATTCTCGTTACTTTGATGATTATTTATCGGTTGCTGATAGTGATGAAATGTCCAATGACAGCTCCTCTGACAACGACAGCAGATCTTCAGATGATCATGTAGCTCAATTCATTATTAATGATCATAATGCTAATTTGATTGATTCTTCAATGAGACCTAGACAACACAGAAATTCCTTTATGATGGACAGTTCAAATGTTCCACGTTTGAATAGTATTGTTTCAACAGCAATGAACGTGCTGCCAAGAAATTCTCGACACTCATCTCTGGCTCAGACTTTTGGATCTTTTTTTGGTACTCCAAACGTTCATTTACTGGGTTCAGCTCATGAATTTGATTATGCTGCGAATGATCCTTCCAGACTGGCATCAAATGATAATGACAATATTTTATTCAGTAATGAAACACATCAAAGATTTAACCCTGATGAAGTTGAATCAAACGACGCTCCTGTGGTCAACAAACCTCTGTTTTTGTCCAATGCCAATCTTGATGATCTGTTTGAAGATGAAGTTGTTTCAACTACAAGAAGATGGATAGAAATTAATGGCATGTTCCCTATTTTGCCAGAATGGAAACTTAACATACAGCAAAACTTTTATGCCATGATTGTCAAAGCAACTGAATTAATTCCTGATGACATTATTTTTGCTTTGGAGTACAATGAAAAACTGGCTAGAAAAGATCCAAGTGTTTTAGGAAAAAGAAGAGCCGAGTTGGATTTAGAATCTGATCTTGAAATGATGGCAGACCCATCACTCTTTAAATTAGATGGTCATGTCTTTGATGTTACAGCATATGGCTTGAATAAAGAAGAATTTAAGGAATTACAAGGAGACGATGCTAAGAAATCGAAGTTGTGCACTCAAATTGCTTACTGTTTGATAAATCAAGAACTGTATTTTAACTCTAATTGTCCTTCCGGGCTCTACAAATTTGGAAATCATGTAAAAACTCCTTGGGTTGATTATGGTGTTCTATTAGAAATTCCTATGACTATGTTAGAAGAAGTTGAGGGTCGTCAAGAGGCTATTGAGTATGAGTTAAGCAGAAACATGGCATGTTATTTTGAAAAAGGTGTTTCTTTGAATGCTGAGCCTGAGATGAAGAAAGTAGCTCTATATGATAGATACGCAATCTACTCTCTATCAAAGTCATTTTTCATCTATCAACCATACTTGAAAAGAGAGCCATTCCATGAGTTTTTCACTGTTTTGTGCAAACACTCAAAGACAGCTAGAATTCAACTATTGAATTTGATATTGTTGATCATTTCAGAAGGTCTTTACAACACTGCTGCTTTGAACAAGGTTTATAGCTATATCAGCAATAAGATTGATAAAATCATTAATCCAAACTCATTTGTTATCAAAACATATGTTTTGTCTAGTGATTGTACAGTTGACAATGTTGCTTCCCAAACTATTGATTGTTTACAACATTTGACCAAAGAGTGTTTTCCATGCTCCAAGTTCTTCACCAATGTCCAACAAGATTTACTAGTTGCAAAACACCGTAAGTTCTTTACTGACAGATCAAATGAGTTATCTTTGAAAATAAGTGATTCTTTCACCATTGATTTGTCAAATGATGACTTTGCCATGGATGATTCTAAGGATCATAATGTCAAGTCTTGTCCAATCAATTACTTGTTCACTGCTTTGTGCATTCCTGTTGTTCGTAACGAAGTTACTTTAATGGATGCATTAAGTTTGAGTATTAAGACAATCATTTACAACAACTGTGTACCTAAAAAGAACGACAAGCCTAGAGCTATAGAGAAGATGAAGAAAAATGATAAATTAGGACCTTTGTTGATGAATGGTACTTTCAAGATTTTATTCTGTGTTGTTGCATTTGAGAGTTCTACTACAAGAACTTTGGAAAACATTATCAATTCATTACAGGCTTTGAAGGAAAACTACTACAAGAGTCAAGAACAATCAATTGAAATAATGAATATGATTAGTAAGTTGTCTTCAAACTGTTTGTCAGCTTGTTCAGTTAAACTAGATGAAATGATCAAATTGATTGACAAGGAAGACTGTGAGATATTGACTAGTGAAGATCCAAATGATATTGTTACCAGCATGTCTTCTTCAAATTCTGCTCAAAGTTGTTTGTTGAAGTATGTCACCATCATGGACTTCTTGTTCTTCAATAAAACTGAGGACGCAGAGAAATCTATTTCCAATGAGAATTTGGTCAAAACTTATACCAGCATTCCATTTGGCAAGTTATGGGCCAGATTCTCAGTATATTTGAAGAAGTTTGAAGCTAAGAATGGGAATACATTGAATGTCACCAAGATTTTGTTCTTGCTACCATTGCTTGAATCGGTTATGATTGATTCCAAAATAGGATTGTTGATGAGCGAAAGAAACATCACTGTTTCAAAAGTAGGAAAGGAGTTCATCTTTGATCACAAGGTTTTGTTAAATTCTATGATTAGAACATCGCCTAAGTTAATGAATGGACCATTCTCTATTTTATTAACTCTGGACTCAAGTGCTGTAGACTTTGACAACAAAAGATTCTATTTCAAAACTAAGTTGTCTGAAAAGAAACGTGCCAACAACCACGAAGTTGCATTTACTGTCAACAGATCTTCTATTTTCAAGGGCTCTTTTGAGGCTTTGTATTCTAATCAAGATTCTAAATTCAGAACTGGTAAATTGGATGTTACATTTGAAGGAGAAGACGGTGTTGATGCAGGTGGTTTAACAAGAGAGTGGTATCAATTAGTGACAAGAGAAATGGTAAGTCCAGAATTGTCTTTGTTCACTCCAGTAAGTGAAGATAACAAGGATGCATTCATTCCAAATAGAAATTCATCTGTGAACCCAATGCATTTTGCTTACTTTGAATTCTGTGGTATGATTATGGCCAAAGCCATTCATGATTCTTGTTTCATTGATTGTCACTTCATAAGACCAATTTACAAGGCAATTATAGGAAAGCACCCTACTTTGAAAGATATGGAGAGCATTGATGCAGAATATTATAAATCATTAGTGTGGATTTTAGAAAATGATATAACAGATGTTTTAGAAATGACTTTCTCGATTGAAGTGGAAGAAGAAGGAAAGATAAAGTCACATGATTTGATAGAAAATGGATCTGAAAAGGCAGTAACTGAAGAGAATAAAAAGGAATATGTTGAAAAGGTTATTGATTTCAAGTTGAGAAGATCATTCTTTGCTCAATTGCAATGTTTGATCATAGGATTTTCATCAGTAATAGACAAGAGTTTGATTGAGATTTTCAATGAAAATGAAGTTGAGTTATTGTTAAATGGATTACCAGATATAGATGTTGATGACTGGAAAAATAATACTGAATATGTTAACTACACAAGTCAATCCCATGAGATATCATTGTTTTGGAGATGTGTTAGATCATTCAACCAAGTTGAAAAGGCTAAGCTGTTGCAATTTATCACTGGTACTAGTAAAGTCCCATTGAATGGATTCAGAGACTTGCAAGGATCAAATGGGTCAAGTAAGTTCTCCATTCATAAAGATTTTGGTTCTAGCAGTAGATTACCACAAGCACATACTTGTTTCAACCAACTTGATTTGCCATCTTATAAGACATATGATGAAATGAAGAGAGCTTTATTAGTCGCTATCAATGAAGGTAGTGAAGGATTTGGTTTAAAGTAAATACAAAGATATATAAGAAATAATTAAAAATAAATAAGAAAAAAAAAATAAAGAATAAACTAAGGTTTTTTGTAGAAGATGGACTTCTTGTTGGCGTATCTAAACTTTCTACTCTGGAGCTTATCGTTAGCCTTGGCTATTTTCATGTAGTAATTGTTTATCTTCTTCAGTCTGAACTTTTCCGGATTGTTTAAATGATTCTCGTTGACGGATTGGTATAGTAGATCCTTAGCTAATGAGTCTAAATGAGCATATGCAATTTTTAATTTAACAGCTTTATCATTGAATATTTTCTTTGATGAGAGAAGCATTTTGTAAAGATCTTTTTGTTTATGATTCTTGGCCATTGGTAGACATATCTTTTCTTTGCTGTGGAGACCATAAAGAGATTTGGCTGTGTGTTTTGCTTCGTATCCTTTTTTGCAATACAAGTCGAAGTTTTTAGTTATATTATTAAATAATATTCCATTGGAGTTTGAATAATTGGTACAAGTGACTTGTTTTTCATGTAGCTTGGTGACATAATATAATACAGGAATTAAATATAGAAGGAAGTGTGCAATGAAAATCAATGTATTGAGAATGAAAGGATCTGTATTTTTAGAATCTTCATTGTACTCTGAAATGGGCAGATCGATCATCTCATCGATGTGTTGTGCTATGAAGTTACGTTCTTTTGGAGTTACAACAGGTTCTGATTTTTTTTTAGTTTTAACAACTTTTTTAGCAGCCATTATGGTTATAATTTGGTGTGTTTGGGAGTTCGATTACTAAATTTTAAAAGCAATAATTGTACTGTAAATTTCAAAAAAAGCATTTTGTTTATAATTTTTTTTTTTGGGGGGGAAAGAGATTTGACTAATTTTTCACAATATTTTTCCAATGCTTAATGTGTGTTTGATATGATATTTTGTGCATTTCTATCGGAGATTAACAGCCGATGAATTTTATACTGTCAAAAAAAAAAGTAGGCTTTCAAATTTGGTTGTAACACTATTAAAATCTTTAAAATAAACCACACACCATCATATACTTTTTAACATGTCTGGTACTATTAACAAACTAGGTAAGTCATTGAGATTATTACTTGTTGCCCCTCCAGGTGGTGGTAAAGGTACTGTTATCAACAAATTAACTAACAACAACACTCCTTACTTATTAAACAAAAACAAGAACTTAAACATCATCTCAAGTGGTAATATTTTAAGAAATTATAAAGATTCTGAAGATTTAAAGAAATATATTACATCTGGATCTTTAGTTCCAGATGATGTTATCACCTCCTTGATTTTAAAAGAAATTGAAAAGTTAGATCTAGACATTAAAAATGAGGAAAACAAAGTAACCATCTTTGATGGTTTCCCAAGAACTTTAACTCAATTTTATTTCACCAAAGATAACGTTTCAAAGGATAAATACATCAACATGATTATTGAAATGGCTGTTCCTCATGAGCTTATCATTGATAGATGTTGCAGCAGATACATCCACTTGAAGTCTGGTAGAACTTATAACTTGAATTACAACCCGCCAAAGAAGGAAGGTGTTGATGATGTTACTGGTGAGCCACTTATCCAAAGAGATGATGATAAAGTAGAAACTGTCACCAAGAGACTTGATGATTATAAGCAAAAGCTAGAAGAAATGAGAGAATTCATTGACAATGAGTGTAAAGCTGGTGTTTTAGAGTACCATAAAGTAGATGGTGAAACCAGCGACATCAACTACGCCAAGATCAACAAGATCTTAAGTGAATATTTTGCCAAATAGGCAGCTGTAAATAGTGAATGTTATATATAAACAATGAAACATCGAACTCTTGAATAATATCTAATAGATGAAGATATGATTTGTAGTGATATGTCTTTGAAGAAGCGTTAACGAGCGTTACAATCTGGTAGCGAAAAGTCCAATTTGACAGTCAGCAGTTTTTTTTTGCTTGTCGATTACATATGATCAAAGAGTCGCTTAAACTACTTTCGTTAGTGGAAAAACATCGTTTATCTTTGAACAGTAAAGATAAAAAGAACAACCAAACAACAAACCCTCAACAACCAATGCCTATAACTATTAAAAGTAGCATTGATGACTCTTTGAGTAACGAGTCTTTGAGCAAAGTTAATTCAAATAACTTAAATTCTCACTCCCCCTCATTAATCCCTTCTAAATCTAACGAAGAAACACCTAGCCATTCAGAAAACTCTCAAAATTTAAAACCAAACACCTCCAGCTTTGACTACCACGATGAAAAGTCTTTTATTGACGAAAGCTTCAAAAAGCAAATCTTATACAGCCAAGTGTTAAACTCTTCTGATGTTGACGATGTCGATTTTAAAACAGCATTGATGTCTGTTGAAGATGAAGTTGGTGATGAAATTAACACTTTAAGTTTAGCCAACAGAAGATTATCAGATAAGGCCAAAATGTCAATTCCAGATACTATCTCTATCTCTAGTTTACATCCGGGCAATGTCAAAACACATTTAGATGCTAACAACAACAATACTAAAGATGCTTCTACTAACGATGTTGATGGTCAAACAGCTAAGACAGATAGATCTAGTTCTTACAAAATGGGTTATAAATCTAACTCCTTGGCTGAGTTTAACGATGTTTCTCACTTCCAATTGATGGACATATTCGGAAAGATTAAGAAATGTCAAGATTTGAGAAAGAATTATCAATTCAACTCTGTTCAATTGAATGAACAAAATCCTAAGAATAGAGATGATTGGGAAATCTATCCAGAACCACCAAAGCCTTCTTATGACGCTGCCACCAAGACTGAAATCAAAGTTGAAAACAAACCTGATTGGGAAACTTTTGATATCAACAAGGTTGTCATTCCAGAACATACTGATGAAGATAACGAATTTGACTACACTTTGAATGCTGATGGTACTTACGTTGTATTCTACAAAAATCAAAAAGATGAAAAGACCGACAGTCAAAAGTTGATCAGCGATAAGATCCCAACTTTGAGAGAATATTATATTGATTTGGAATACATTGCCAATTTGTCATCCGATGGTCCAATGAAGTCTTTTGCCTTCAAGAGATTACAATTTTTGGAAGCTAGATGGGCCATGTATTCTTTATTGAACGAGTTCAATGAAATTCAACAAAACAAGACCAATCCACATAGAGATTTTTATAATTGTAGAAAGGTTGATACTCACGTCCATCATTCTGCTTGTATGAATCAAAAGCATTTGTTGAGATTCATTAAACACAAGTTGAGACATCACGGTGATGAAGAAGTTATTTTCAGAGATGAAAAGGTTCTTACTTTGAAGGAAGTATTTGAATCTTTGAAGTTAACTTCATACGACTTGTCCATTGATACTTTGGATATGCATGCTCATAAAGATACATTCCATAGATTTGACAAGTTTAATTTGAAATATAACCCAGTTGGTGAATCCAGATTAAGAGAAATTTTCTTAAAGACCGATAACTTTGTTAATGGTAGATACTTGGCTGAATTGACCAAAGAAGTTATGCATGATTTACAAATCTCCAAATATCAAAACATGGAATATAGAGTTAGTATTTATGGTAGAAATATACAAGAATGGGAAAAGTTGGCTTCTTGGATTATCAACAACAAATTATTCTCTAATAACATCAGATGGTTGATTCAAATTCCTAGATTATACGACATCTACAAGAAATCTGGGTTAGTTGAAAGTTTCCAAGATATTTTGAACAACATTTTTGTTCCATTGTTTGAAGTCACCAAAAACCCTAAAGTTTCTCCAAACTTGCACATCTTCTTACAAAGAGTCATTGGGTTTGATTCTGTTGATGATGAATCCAAGATTGATAGAAGATTAATGAAGAAGTACCCACCACCACAAAAATGGAACTTCTCTTACAATCCACCATATTCCTACTACCTATACTATTTATACAGCAACATCTCTTTTTTAAACCACTGGAGAGAGTCCAAGAAGTTCAACACTTTCAATTTGAGACCACATTGTGGTGAGGCTGGTGATCCTGAACATTTAATTTCCTCCTATTTGTTAGCCCACTCCATCTCCCACGGTATCTTGTTAAGAAAAATTCCATTTGTTCAATACTTGTTCTACTTGGATCAAATTGGTATTGCCATGTCTCCATTGTCCAACAATGCATTGTTCTTAACTTATGACAAAAATCCGTTCCAATCATTCTTCAAAAAGGGGTTGAATGTTTCTTTGTCAACTGATGATCCTTTACAATTCTCTTATACCAAAGAACCTTTAATTGAAGAGTATTCAGTTGCTGCACAAATCTACAAGTTGTCAAATGTTGATATGTGTGAACTAGCCAAGAACTCTGTTTTGCAATCTGGGTTTGAAGATAAGATCAAGAAACATTGGGTTGGTAATGATTTCTTGAAGCCAGGTGTGGAAGGTAATGACATTGAAAAATGTAACGTTCCTGACATAAGAGTCAATTACAGATATGAAACTTTGAAAACAGAATTAGAATTGGTCAACTACTTTTCTAAGAATGAATAATAACAATTTTTATATAATTCTCTATTATAAATGATAAGCTTAATTAGGTGATTTCATGTGTTTTATGTATTTATCTTGGATTTGCTTGGATATGTCAAGGTTTAATGAATCAAATGTGTTTAGAGTAGGTAGCAAGAAGTTCCATATGGTTATTGGGCCAATGGCGTCTTTGATATTCTCGTAGATAGAACATCTATCAAAGACTTTGTGACAATCTTTTAAGTCGATGTATATTAAATCGCTGTGATCATCGGATAAAAGTATTGGATTGTAGACTATGCTATTTTCCTGATCATTCTTTTTGAGCCATCTATAATTCAAAAACTCAAATGTTGTTTCATTTATTGATATGAATCTGACATGCAATGCTATTAAAGAAACTAATGCTAAAATGAATCCACCTGTAATTGCTATGTAAAAGACACTCAATCCAAAGAACTTATCCAAATTGGCTAATCTATACAAGCTTGTTACAAAAATGATCATGCAATTTAGTGTATGTACAGTTGTGTAAATTAAAAACACTTTATAATTACTATAATTCACCACTATGCCAAGCCATTTACAATAATGATCAAATTTGTAAATGCAAACACCAGCCTTTTTAAAATGGAATGATCTATTCAATTTAAAAGAAAGACAATCTGTGCAATATTCTAGCTTATATTTATCAAAAATGGGACTATCCTGGTCTTCAACTTTGACATGTGGTTGTTTCAAATACTTTTCTTTATTCCAATTGCTATACTGCAATATGAAAAAGCAAAGAAATGCATATAATGTTAGTATAGATACTACAATGATAATACCTAGATATATGTGCATATCCCTTGAAACAGTGTATACTACAAATATGGGTATCAAAACACCAGGCATGAGCAAGTTCAAACAATATGCAAATATTTTAGTAATTCGGAGTCTATTTTGTGGTGTGTTGAGTGATTTGGGCAAGAGTTTTGAAGGAGCAATCAGGTTATCTAGCTCATTTAGCTTTCTAAAGTTAAGCAATGCCATGTTATTAGTACTCTTGGATGTGTTAAGTTTGTGGATGTTTGGGGGAGTTGATGAACTTGACAAAACTTGTGTTTCAAGGTTTAAGTCCGAAAAAGAAAACAAATTTTTTTCCAAAAGTTTAAAGAAGCTTGAGTTTCAGCCGCACGGGCTAAACGCGAAATAGAACCGAAGAAAAAAGTCTCTTTCCAGCAATTTTTTTAAAAAACTTTGAGTTAGGAGACGTTATAATGACCAAACTATTATATTATACATGTCAGTTATACAGAAAACAACTACAAATATTGTCAAGAAAGTATCTAAGACTAAAAGTAACAACCTCAAACAAGCAACTATTAGCTCTTTCTTCAACAAAACAAATGTTTCAGAAAAGAAAGTAGAGAACCCAGTTGTTATTTCTTACTCAGATGTCAACACATTTGAATCTACAGAAAAAGATAATGATATCAACGAGCTGCTGAAACTAGAAAGAGAAAATATACCTGAAGATTGGTTTAACCTTTTGAAGCCTGTTTTTGCCCAAGATTATTTTATAAACCTGAAGAAGTTTATTACCAACGAATATCAACAGAAGACTTGTTTCCCTCCTACAAATGAAATATACTCTTTCACACAATACTGTAGCATTGATGATGTTAAAATAATTATAATTGGTCAAGATCCTTACCATAACGATGGTCAAGCTCATGGTTTAGCATTCTCTGTCAAAAACGAGAATTTGAAGACCTTACCACCATCTCTGAAAAACATTTATAAAGCTGTAAAGTTGAATTATCCCGAAATCAGCAATTTAGATGAAAAGTATGGGAACTTAAGCAAATGGTGTGAGCAAGGTGTATTACTAACCAACAGACTACTAACAGTAACCAAGAATCAACCATTATCGCATAAAGGAAAAGGATGGGAAATTTTCCAAGACGAATTATTAAAAAAACTTATTGATTACAAAATCGAAAAGAAACAAGAACTCTGTTTCATGTTATGGGGAGACCAAGCCAAGAACACGATCATGAAAAACAAGGAATTAATGAAGTTGATTAACACCAATGAAGATTTGTTCAAAATTATAGATAACGTGCATCCATCACCTTTAAGTTGTAACCGAAAGATGATTAATCCAATCACAAAAGAAAAGGATTATAGACCATGGTTTGACAAAAGAGACTTTGTGGAAGCTAACAAATGGCTTTCAAGTAAGAACATCAAAGAAATTGATTGGAGCAATCGTTGATGGTTTATATATGAAAACGCGCTTAATTTGATACACTGTATGGCCCAATTGGGAGATTTGACTAATCTACGGCAATTTCTGTTGTTTTCTATGACCGTCCACAATTTTTGGTTGTGTTTTTTTTTTGTTTTTTTTTGGTGTATGGATTGGGGAACAGAGCAGAAAGTATCAGCAGCCTTTTTCACTGTTGGGCGATATGTTATTTGTTTGTTTTTAGAGAAGAAAATAACTACTGTTCTAAGACCATACAACAACTCATATAAACCATTTATTAGATATGGACAGATCATCGGAACAATCTGCCATTACACCTGTTTTGAGTGAAACCACTTTGGACAAACAAGTCTCTGTGGATCATTCCTTAAACTCAGATAAAACTATTGATGAAGTTATACCCTCAACTTTTAATGATGCACAGAAGAAAGTGAATGTTGCTCCAAAGCCTAAAAAAATTGTTGAAAAGGTACAATGGCAAGATAGAAATAAACTATCCCAACACGTAGCTACTCTGGTTGACGATCCTGTCCAAAAAACTTTGTTAAACGGTGTCTTCTTTGACGTCACTGCTGAAGATCTGACAGAAGGTAGAAAAAAAAGAACTATTGTTAGGAAAGAAGAGGTTGAGGAATCTATAACATTCGATCATAAAAAAACATCTATTGATAATATAACCAATATTTTGGATAGTTTGGATTCAGTACATGAAGAAAGATTGATAACCTCAGCTGAAGCAAGTGCTAGAGATCGTTTCAAGTTTATGGAACAGATCAAAAAGGAGGAACTAATAGCCATTATACATAACCTTGAGAATAAACTGAATTACAAAGTGACCGAGAAAGACTTTGAGGATGTGAGTTTGAAGGATAGTTTGGGTCAAGACCACTTGTCCCATCTTGAATTGAAAATTGCTCAAAAGAAATGTGAGCTCAAAGAACTGAGATTGGCTGTTCAAAGATATAAAAATTTAAGAAGTACTGTTTCGGCAAATAAACTATTTGCTGATTTTGTATCAAAACATGAAAGTGAAGAAACAAAAATCCACATTGATGAGTTAATTAGTATAAAGAAGGATATGGATAGCATGCATCATCAAATGAAGAAATTGTATCAATCTGAACAAACATTCTTTGCCAGTTTGCTTAGTGCAGATGATATCAAAGAAGTTACTTCTACATTGAAAAAGGAAGTTGCTACTATTCTCTATCCAAAGGCAAGGGATGTTCTTAAGAATCCTAAGGTGAAAAGAGAAGCTCCTTCAGAGACTGATCAATTAGCTAAACCTGTTAAAAAGCAAAAGAAGAAGGTTACTAAACCAAAAGCTGTTGAGAAGGTTGACACAAAAGATTTGGAGCTCCAAAAGAGAATCGACTATGAAAACGAAGTCAATGAGAATTATATGGATTCTGTAGTGGTAAATACATCTAGTGATCATCCTTCCTTTGTTGCTGAGGCAGTTGATGGTCTTGCTGATAACTTTGAAGTTTTGCATTATTACGACATATTAGCAAAAACAACATTGTCACCACAACTTCAAAAATCATCAGCCACTATTGATGTGGTGATATCTGCCATTTATCCATCAGTGACTGAAAAGTATATCATTCATAGCAATCATAACATTGGTACGAAGAATAACTTCAGCATAGACTCTTTGATGGTGATTTATGACTTGATGCAACTAAACAGCTTGATCTTCTTCAACAGAAAACTACAAGCTTTAAATGATTTGATTTACTTATTTTACAAAGAGCTTTGTGTTAGAAACAACTCAGCAAAATATGATGCTACTAGATTCCCAAAATTTGTAGAGATGATTAACAAATACAACGCTTTTGTTAAAGGAGCCAAGTTGTCTAAAAGTAAAATGCTAAGATATGCTAACACTTTGTACATGCAAGAAAAACTTCCAAAGTACTTGAGCAACTTTATTTGTAATTACGTTTATGGCAGAACCATCATTCCAGAAGCTAGAAAGTTGAGCAAATATGTAGGATTCTCAGACAAGACATATGGTGAATTGTTACCAGACTTTTTGTCCATGGTATTTGAAAAGTGTCACTTGGATTACAACAGCAGTTATGTTGATTTAGGTTGTGGGATTGGTAACACCAATTACTATGCTGGATTGTTGGCTAATGTTGCTAGTTCCTTTGGATGTGAGATCATGGAGAATCCATCTGACTTATGTGTGAAATACGGAGACTACTTCAAGAAGATAGTTACTTTGTTTGGTTTCCAAAACCATACAGATTATAGCTTTTCTTTGAAGAAGTCATTCATGGATAATGAGGAGGTTGTCAAGAAGCTTCAAACTTGTGATGTTTTGTTGTTGAATAACTTTATCTTTTCAGGTGATATCAACATTGCAGCTACTACATTAGTCAAGAATTTACCAATTGGAGCTAAAGTTATTCATCTAAAGCCATTGAT
The DNA here is from genome assembly GCA_030573475.1 of Hanseniaspora thailandica (nom. inval.). Lineage (NCBI taxonomy): Eukaryota > Fungi > Ascomycota > Saccharomycetes > Saccharomycodales > Saccharomycodaceae > Hanseniaspora > Hanseniaspora thailandica (nom. inval.). The sequence goes on along the minus strand of JAJMDF010000231.1, from coordinate 48,293 downwards.
GACTATAGATAAATCAGCCATGAGTAAGGTGACCAGAGCTCGTGTTGATTACAACTTGAATAAAAAAGTGGACAACTATGTTCTTGTTGATGAATCTGATTCTTCATCTGGCAAAAAATTGAAAAAAGATGAACAATCAGATCAAAAAACTAATCAATATTTGAAAGATGAAGATTTGGAAGAGAACATTAGAGAGATGAGAAACAGCTTTAGAATTCGTCATGCTAGCGGAAAACTTAACAAAAAGCTGAATGAAGATTCTGATAACTTGGTTGAAGTCACTAAATTGTTGTTAGATGACAAAGTTTTAGTGTCTTTCAAGTTTGCAATGCCACCGGGTGAGATGGTATCTTGGACATCAGATAACGCCTGTTACAACTTTTACATAAGTAAAGTATGTGATCTGAGTGATCTATAATAATAATAAAAAGTTCAAAAGTTGTATCTATTAATTTATCTAAATAATATAAAGGAAATCATTTATGTTTATTTATCTTTTTGTTAAAAGCTTATTTTAAAGCTTCTTTTTGGGAGCTCAATAAGGTGAAAACAGGAGCTTGTAATCTTTCTCTACCCTTCAAGAAGTCCAATTCCATAACAAAGGCGAATTCCAAAACATTACAGTTCAATTTTTTGACCAAAGTATAAGCGGAAACGGCAGAACCACCAGTGGCGATAATGTCATCAACGATGATAACATTAGAACCTTCAGGCATGGCGTCTAATTGCATTTCAAAGATATCTGAACCGTATTCCTTGACGTAAGTGGCTTGGACAACTTCACCAGGTAGTTTACCGGCTTTTCTGACAGGGATGAAACCACAACCTAAAGCTAAGGCTAATGAAGGACCGAATAAGAAACCTCTGGCTTCTAAACCAATGATGTAATCAACCTTGACGTTGGCGTACTTTTCCTTGATGTGGATCATGAAGGCAGTTATAAGCTTGGCAAACAAGGTTGGGGAGGCGAAGATAGGCAAGAAATCTTCGAATAAAATACCTTCACTTGGGAAGTTTGGGTATTGATGTAGAGCAGATCTTAGTTCGATGGCTAAAGATTCTAAGGATTGTTGCTTGGTGATAGCTTCTATGTTCTTGTTGATTTCAGCAGATAGATCGATTTTGTCAGCCATATTTGGTAAGGAGTAAAGTGGTTGTATTATATGTCAATTGCACAGGGTCTTCTAATATTAAAAGAAGCAGATATGAAATGTATTAAACACTGATTTTACTCAATTAGTCCAAAACAATTGTCTGCTAATTTTGAAATGACTAAAGTTGAAAAAAAGAAAGAAATTGGTGATGCTTCCTTTGACAGGAAGTGAGAAACGGTTTAACTTTTTTTTTTTTTTTGGCCCATGGACAACTCTTAAGATTTTGGTAAATTGACGCATTATGTTTTTATCGCTACTGGAAAGATTTCCTAATTGGGTAATTTATAAAATACATATTTCCTATTTAGGAAACTAGAAAACTGTGTTATCCGGATGCATAATAATTCTTATCAAACGCATTGTAATCGCTAGAGACGATTTTTTGACAATTTTTGGAAATGCTTTCACACTTAAATTTATCGCTGGGGAAATACTTCACACTCTTATTCTGTAAACAACACGTAAAACAGTTATAATAAATAATAATAACACAGCAACCATACTCATACAATAATAATAACATACATATAGATATCATGACTACTAGCTCTTTCTTTGATTTACATATCTTATTTAACAAATCTGAACCTACAAACATTCAACCTAAGTTCCTTTTCATAGACCAAAACAACAGCACACATGTTCTATTCTTCTTCATATTCAACTTGCTTTTAATATCCATCTTGGTCCAGCAATACATCTCCTATAAAAACACCAAGAGCAACATCATCAACATAGCCAAGTTTTCTACCTTGGCTTGTTTCACTTCTTTATCATTAGGTCTAAACATCATCTTCATCAGTAACTTATTCAATGCATACTTATAAATAATAATAATCCTATATAACGCTTGTACTAATCTGAAGATAACAAAATTTCCTCAACGTGGCTATTTCTACCAGTCAAAACCAACGAATCATTATCATTTGTCAAGTCTATCACATCATCATCCAGATCAAATGGTATGGGCACAACCTCTTTACCCTTTTCTGGACTCTTCTTTTTGATTGGCGACTTTGGCATATCCAACAATGAATAACTATGAACCCTCTTGGTTGGTGATTCTAACATGCTAGTATTTTTTCTTTTCTTTTTAGGTGAAGATTGTTTCATTTCATTTTCCATATCATTCTTCATATCCCATTCCGTTACTAAATCAAACAGTTCATCCCACACTCTATCTTTAGTCAAATTGATGCTATATGGAAATTCCTGTCTCTGTCTACTTGCCGCAGTTTCTCTCTTTGTCCTTTCTTCAGGTTCTGCTGATTTGGTAAATCTTCTATCATACATCATTGTAGTCACTTTTAAATTTTCGTATATGGATGTTCCTTCAAGTTCAGGTAGTAATGATCTACCTCTTACATTAGCTGCCACTAATCTCAAGTCTTGTTCTATCAACCTCGGGATAAAGAAATTCTTATATCTTATTTGATAACCACCAGGAAGATCGTCATCAGCAGAAAACTCCTTGACTATTAAAAAGTTTTTGCTCCATTCGTGTGGTGGCTTTTCAGATATCTGCTTCTTCATCTCTCGTACTACACCTAAAGTGAGGAGTGTTTCCTTTGGAAATATTTTTAAAAAGAATCTCATATCTTTCATGTTGTTGTAAATACGAGATTCATTAACTTCTGGATCAAACTTGATGTTCATTTTTTGGACATCAACAGCTAGTGGAAAGATATACTTTATTGCTTCATCTGCATTTGGGAATTTACTTGATTGAACAATGAGTTTACTAATTCTCATCAACGCAAGATGTGTACCTGACTCTTCTTTATTCTTCTTGTCGTATGGCACTTTTCCATCAGCATATTCTTCAAAAAACGCTTTCAATTCTCTGACCCATGTAATGTAGCTCATATCAAAATCCCTATTAGGCTTCAATCTGTCAAGTTTTTTACATATCTCAACATATTTTTTAGACTTGATAAGCTTAGCCATACTTTTAGGCCCAATTTCATCAATCCCTGAATGGAAATCACCGCCTTGGATTAGAACCCATACCAGGAAGACTGACGGGATTTCATTCTTAGTAACGTCTGGCTTTATACATTCGTAAGTAAACTTCATATCATCATAACGTGCTCCTTTTTTTCTATTCTTATATTCTCTCATGATAGTTTTAGCTCCCAAGAACACGTTATCCGCATCGTCACTGCAAACAATATCAACAATCCCATAACGACCCAAGTATGAACATGCAACCTCTCCATCTGAACAGTTAAACAAATACTTGATGTTCAACATATCTAATAACGCCACAGTGTAAGCAATTCCAATTATTTCCTTCTTTTCCACATAACTCTTTCTGCACCCATACTTGAACATATCACGTTCACATTCTCTTCTATGTTGATCATTAGACGTTCTATTATTTCCAGAGTTATCCTCGTATGTAGTCACTTTCTTCTGAGGACTGATACTATTCCTTTTCTTTGCCGGTATGAAACTTCCATCGAACACAACAATCACATCCTTACACGCCATTTTTAGATGAAATATCTGATTGAAGATTGCAGACATGTATGGAATTGAGAGCACCGAGTGGGCCCCACCAGCCTTGAACATCGTTGAAGCGATCTCAATCGCCACTGTCTTCTTGTGCAGATCTTGTATATCACTCACTTTTTGACCCTCAAAAAAATCAAACAACTTAACAACTCCCATTTATGTCTACAACCTTTTGTGTTGTTTGGTGATTATCCACACTATTGATTATGAAAAAAAAATGAAATGTCTTAAACTCACGCGAATGTAATCAATCACATCACACAATCATATTATTATTGATTAATTTTAAAAAATAAAAAGCAAATAAGTTATACATATAAATACATCACATCCCAAACTTCAACCACGACAAATCATCCTTCTCCTTCTCTTGCATATCCACATCCTCAACCTCACCACCCGTGTTCACACTACTTCCTTGTGTTCCATCCCCGTAAAAGCTGTTGTACATACTACTTACTTCATGCGGGTTGATTTTCGTTCCATGTGCCATAGTTTTATTCTTCAACCCTTGGGATAATAGGGATACTTTGCCCTGATTCCCCGTTGATGATCTCTGTTGTGGCATGGTGTATTGCGACATTGTGTTCCCATTCATAGAAATGATGTTATTATTGGAAATTGTCGTTGATGGCATTTGTGAAATGAAGTTGTTGTTATACAAGGCCCCACTGCCGTTGGAAAAAGAATTGTGAGTGTTCGTCCCAGCACTCAAACTGCCTCCATTAATGTTATTAGCTGAAACAGTTTGGGAAAGTCTGTGTAATCCAGAACCACTCACTAATGGTGTGTTCATCTCAGATGGGGTGGATACTACAGAATAAGAAGTATCGATTGTTCCAGGCATGTTAGTAAAAGGGGATAATGAAACAATGGATCCTTGAGTGAACCTTGGGGAGTTGTCGATGAACGAACCTGTTGACATGAATGTTGCACCATTTGTTCCAGACATTGATGATTGATTGTAATTCGGATGTGATGAGGACATCAAAATGTTCGTTCCATTCGGTAAGCTGTTGTTTGGAGTCACAGTCGCAGCGTTTTGTTGCTGAGACTTCTTCTTTGGCAATATCGGTATACTCATCTTGTTTGGAGTGTTAGTTGACCCAACAGATGAAGAAAATGACGACTTTCTCGATCTCATGTTGTTTCCAGGCAATGAACTTGACATATAATTGTTGGTGTAAGAATTCGACATGCTATTCTTCAACCCACCTCTGGCCTTCAAGGTCGTCAATGATGATGAAGATGACTCCCTTCTGGCCAGCAATGGCTTGTTGCTGATGTTAATGCTATTACTCACAGAGTTGTTGCTTCCTAACATGCCATTTCCATTGCTGTTCGGCTTGGACATATCCTTCTTGTTGCTTGAACTTATACCAGTAAATTCAGCATTGGAAGATGTAGAAGCCACAGAAGACTTTCTGCTCTTAGATATTTTAGATCCTTCATTCAAATCTCCTTTACCATCTTTCTTCTTGGCATTTCTCTTTTTTATGACATCACTTTTGAGGGATAATGGTCTCATGGTACCATGCAACTTGTGAAATAACCCACATGCATTACATAAAGTATTCCCATTAGAGTCTCTTCTCCACAATGGTGTTTTAAGAGTTTTACAATTATAACACTGTTGAGCAGGTTTTTGATCTTGTTTATTGTCAGAAGCACCGTTCTTAACAGTTTGAGAAGTAAAGGAATGAGTTTGGGATTTCAAACCATTACTAGCTGTTGAACTTCTTCTTCTGATTGTGTTGTTACTTACTGAAGATGAATTTGTTTTTGTTTTCTTCAATTCAGCCATTGATGGCTTTCCAAAACCACCAACAGAGCTACTAATATTTACACTGTTCAATTGGTTATTCTTATTCATGATATTTTGTGAGTGTGTGCTGTTTGGAGCTGAGATTGTTGTTGAGCCTAAAGAACTTGGAACAGATGACAATAAATCCTCCACATTGAAAGCCCAAAAGTTGGCAATTTCACCGTTTTGTACATTCCCTTGAATGTTCATTGGATTAATACTGGCAAAATCCTTGTTCTCATTATCAACTTTCTCGTTGAATAAGTCAATTCCAGATTGACCTTGCAACATATTCAGCCCATCTGGCAAGATTTCCAGCATGTCGTCGAATCCCTTGTCGTTGTTGTTAATACCACCATTGTGATTATCAAAATCAGGTAGAAGCTCATTTTTAAAGCTTGTACTTTGAATGGCAACAGGGACATTGTTAGTTGTAGTTGAATTAAACATATTTTGTAGATTAGAAGTTAAAAGCTTATCTGAATCCAGCTCAGATTGTTCTTGATCGTTTTTTGAAGCAGTAGAGTTTTTTTTGTTTTTCTTTACATACTTTCTTTTAGGTTTGACAGTTTCCTCTACTTTATTAGAAGTTTCATTAGATTCTGGCTCAAGATTCTGGTTTGTCTTATCCTGATGATTCATCAAGTCAGGCAAATCCAAGAACTGGTCAAAATCGTTGAAATGGTTGATATTATCTGGGTTGTTGTTATTAATAAGCAGGTTTATATCTTTGTCAAAATTAAACTCGTTGTTGTTTGAGCCTAAGAAAGATGATAGATCATGATCATTATGATTGAAATTATCATTTGGATTGTTCATGATTAAAAAATATTTGTTATGTTATATTTAATGCAAACGTGATTTCTTCGGGTGTACAGCAAATCTGTATGTTATATTGAAAGAAATGGCTTCTGTTCTGGTTGTCTAAGCAGCTGCTGTCAGTCTCTTAGGATGCTAGTCTTGTTTGGTGATTAAGTGCACAAAAGAGTCTCCAACTAGCCGTATTTTATCATTAAAGAAATACGAACCCAAGAAAATTTTTTTGCCCGTTGCGCAGCAGAAAGTGTTGACTAAAAATTCCAAAAAGGGACTTGAAAAAAAGTTGCTACGACTTGCCTTATTCCCGTAAATGCTGACTAAAATGTAAATTAAAAATGGTTGACTTTATAGAGTTGAATCATAATAATTTTTTTTGGGGGGGTAGGTTTGTATATATATAGCATAGAATACATATTGGTATAGAGATGATCAGATCATCATAGTTCTTTTCTTTATGGAAAATCACCTTCACAATATAGTTGAATATTAGCTCAGTTGATGGAAAACCCAAAAAGACATTTAAAATTAGAACTTTAGTAACTCAAACATCTTTATACCTATTTTTTTTTTCAAATTGTTTGTAAATCTTCTTGTACCAGCATAGTAAAATAACTAACTATGATTACTTTGTTTTAACAATAAATTAATCATAACTCATTTAAACTCTATTATCTTTAATCCGGTAAAGTAATTTTTCTTATAAAAAATACAATCGTTCAACTAGAGCAATTAGTATCTGTAGTGGTCAGCCTTGAATGGACCGTTCTTGGCAATACCTAAGTATTCACTTTGAACTGGAGTCAAGGTGGTTAACTTAACACCTAACTTGTCTAAGTGGAACTTGGCAACAGCTTCATCTAAGACCTTTGGTAAAACATGGACACCAACGGCGAATGGACCGGTCTTTTCGAATTCGACAAATTTGTTTCTGAATTCCTTGTCATCAGCCTTGAACAAAGCAATTTGAGCTAAGACTTGGTTGGAGAAAGAACAAGACATGACGAAGGAAGAGTGACCAGTAGCACAACCTAAGTTGACTAATCTACCATCAGCTAATAAGATGATGTGTCTACCGTTGGATAACAAGTATCTGTCAACTTGAGGCTTGATGTTAACACATTCCTTAGCGTTGGCCTTTAACCAAGCAACATCGATTTCGACATCGAAGTGACCAATGTTGGAGACAATGGCGTCTTCTGGCATTTGCATGAAGTGTTCACCAGTGATGATATCTCTACAACCAGTGGTGGTAACGAAGACTTGACCAACAGAAGCAGCTTCTTCCATTGGTAAGACTTGGTAACCTTCCATAGCAGCTTGTAAAGCATTGATTGGATCGATTTCAGTAACAATAACTCTGGCACCCATACCTCTTAAGGCATCAGCACAACCCTTACCAACATCACCGAAACCGGCAACAACGGAAACCTTACCGGCTAACATAACATCGGTGGCTCTCTTGATACCATCGACTAAAGATTCTCTACAACCGTATAAGTTATCGAACTTAGACTTGGTGACGGAGTCGTTGACGTTGATAGCTGGGACCTTTAACTTACCATCCTTCATCATCTTGTATAAGTGGTGAACACCGGTGGTGGTTTCTTCAGATAAACCGTAACAACCTTCCAACATTTCTGGGTACTTTTCGTGGACGTAGGTAGTTAAGTCACCACCGTCATCTAAGATCAAGTTCAACTTACCACCATCCTTGAAGGCGTGTAATTGTTGTTCCAAACACCATTCGTATTCTTCTTCGGTTTCACCCTTCCAAGCAAAGACTGGAACACCGGAAGCAGCAATGGCAGCAGCAGCGTGGTCTTGGGTGGAGTAGATGTTACAAGAAGTCCAAGTAACTTCGGCACCTAAGGCAGTTAAGGTTTCAATCAAAACAGCGGTTTGAATGGTCATGTGTAAACAACCGGCAATCTTGGCACCCTTTAATGGTTGAGAAGGACCGTAAGCCTTTCTGATAGCCATTAAACCTGGCATTTCGTGTTCAGCTAATTCGATTTCCTTTCTACCGAAAGCGGCTAAGGAAATATCAGCGACCTTGTAAGTTTGAGCTGGAGTAGACATATTTATATATATATATATTATTGTATGTAGTATTAATACTGGTTATTGTTTGAATCTATTTGTTTATTAGAGGGTTTACAATCACTAATTTATCTATTTGAAGTGTGTGAATCTTTGAATTCCTTTCAAAAAAAAAGAAACGAGAAGGGTGTGAAAATTTTACATGTGGGTGTGTAATACTCGGGAAGAAAAATTTTTACGTTGATTTCATGTGGGAGAATCATATAAACAATTTGGTTTAATAGCGGATATAAAATTACAAGTAATACATCACGTGGGCTATAATCATTATTCATGTAAAACCAAACACACTAATGGTTAACACATTTGAACAGTCTAATCTGCAGAACACAGATATTATATCGTTGCAGAGTAGAATTATATCGTTGAAGAAGCTGATTACTTTTTATGGAGATGATGTTGAGTACAAGCAGTTATTATCATATTACGAGAACTACATATCATTAAAGTATGATAATCCTAGACTCATATCTGCCTTTGATAAGAAGCTTAAGAAACTTAACAGATCTGTTAATTCAAAGCTACCCACTCAAGAGTCTCCAATTATTACAATAGGTACAATGCTGCGAATATTATCCATCGATGAGTATTTAAGTAAGATCATGGATAAATACGATCATCAAGACATTCAAGTGATTTCTCTAGGATCAGGATCTGATTTAAGATTTCAACTGGGGAAGTATAAAGATCTTTATCAAATACTGGAGGTAGATTTTAAAGATGCTTTAGATCTAAAGCAAAAATCAATAAGTGAGGTATCTAAAAATGTTAAATTTATCAACATGGATATATCAAATTTAGCCGAGTGTAAGAATGCATTATTGGAACTTATTGACCCTACCAAGCACACAATTATATTAATGGAATGTCTGCTCTGTTATTTAACTATTCCTGTATCAACACAGTACTTCAACTTCTTTAAGAGTGTAATTCCATTCGATAGACTTCATTACGTAGTTTATGATCCAGTCACTATATCCGAAACAGATCCGTTCAGCAACATTATGTTTGACAATTTGAAAAAACACAATTCATTAGACATGTTCTCTTTAAAGGAGTATAAAACTATTGATCAGTACATAAACAGATTTCAGATGGAAGGTAGACTATCTTACACAACCCTTTGGGATTATTTAAAAAACAGAACAGATATGAAAGAACTATGTAAAATATGTCAAATCGATGAGTTCGAAGAACTTGAAATCTTACTATCACATTATATAATCGCATACAGTTAATTATACAAACCCCTACTTCAAATACTTGAGTCTATTCTTTTTATTATTCTTTCTATTGTTTATAACTCTTCTAAAGTGATTTACATTTAGCGGTTCTAGTTGTTCTGGTTTCTTATCCATGTCCGTGTTTTTCTTAATAACCTCAACTAATTTGTTATACTTGATCATATTTTCATTCAACTCCGTTTTAACAGCTTTCTTATTAACATCATTGTCATCCATTTCTTTAATAGTTTCATTCAGCTTCATTACGTTCTTGACTGTATCCAATGCTTCTTTCATTGTATCAAATCTTTGCTTGTTTATCTCAATATATCTGAACTTCACATCTCTATCTCTTTCCAACTTAGCATTTTCAACTACTTTCAATAGTTCTAACTTCATCATACCTGCAAGAATGGATAATGTTGTTTGATTGTTATTGGCTAACCCTACATTTTCAGGTCTATGATTCAATACCATTTTCTTGACTAATGATCTTGGTAACTTTGTTGCCTTGAACAAATCATATTTTTGTATTTGTTCTTTGGTTAATACATTTCCTATAATGGCGTATCTATCTTGAGAATAGTTCTTAAGTGAATATTTGGCAAGGTTGTATTCTTTGTTAAGCATATAAGCTTCTTCGGTGTTAATTACAGGTGGAATTGTCTCAACTATTTCATCATTTTCTTTATTATCGTTTGCCTTGAGTACACTTTCATTATATTCATTCATTGCCTCTATAAGTTCTTGGTTTTGTAGAATTGTGTTCTCATCCATTTCATATAAATGGTCTTTCAAAAACCTCTTGTACTTGACTAAATCCTCTTTTATCATGTTATGAAGGATATCTCTAGTGTACTCAATAAACGTTTCATTGACTAGCTGCAAGGCATCATCATTCAATGCCACTAAAGATTGTTTCATTTGTTGGTGTTTCTTTGGTGTGTTTAAACTTTTGGTTAAATAGCCGCCTTTTGCCATATACCCCAATTGGGAAATGTATACAATTTGAGGAAATAATGGCATTTCTTATCTCCGATTAAAAAAATTGCCCTTTTTTGGTGCACAAAATTCTAAATCTTGCCCAGCTTAAAAGCACAGCAAAAGCTTTGGTTCTACGCCTTAAAAAAAACACACGGCAAAAACTCTGCTGTGAAAATTGATACCCCATATAGCGTCATAACTTTCTATCAGGATTCACAATTAAGTGGTAAGAGATCAAACAACTTGCAATCACCAAAATAGTAAAGGAAAACAATCGAATCTAAAACTACATCAACCAATTAAAATACTTTTATTACGATAGAAAATGCCTGATCTTACAGAGAACGGTGATGTTTCACAACTAAATCAATTCTTAACTAGCTATTTTCAAATTGATTCAATTACAAAAATCAACTACAATCAATACACTGGTCCAGAAGGAAATGAGCAGTGGTGCTTCCATTCTGATCTATACATGAGATCACGAGACAACAAAACCTTGGTTTCATTATTCAGCAAAGAGCTATGGTGCTTTTCACTTAACGATGACCCTGTTCCAGTCCCTTTTGAAAAGAAGTCTACTAATACTGCTAAAAATAATAATGAAATGAACAAATCTCCTCTCATGGATGATGATCTGGACAACATTTCCAATGATGGAAACAACAAATTTTCAGTCTCATCAGACTCAAACTCTGATTACCTACAGCATATTGATCTAGAGGTTATAGACCCTAGTTTGATCCAGGAAAGACTGCCTGATAAAACTGGTCATTTCAACGCCAACTTTGCCAAACCAAATCTTCCCACCCCATATGCCATTTTTCTAAAAGCTGTCAGAAGACTGATATACTTGAACTTATCAGCTGACTCATTCAACAAATTTATTCCATTTGGTAACTCATGTTTGATTCAAAGCAATGAGACAAACCAACATTCCAACAATAGCTTTGTTTCAAACTTGCCAAAGCTTAACGATAAAGGTAATTATACAAACCATCCGGATGAATCATATGAGGTATTGAACATATCGCCACATCTCTTTGAAAATGGATGTCTCTCGGTATCGATAAACTACAAAAACTTGTTGTTATTCTCCTTCAAGAAGTTAATCAGTCATCTAAATATAGAAGATTCAAACTTGAAAAAATCATTGATGAACGACTATGCTGTGTATTTAGCTCCAAGTGGTGTAAGATGTTTCCTGAGCTTCTCTTCAGATGAATTAAAATCATGTATCTCAAAGAATCCACCTAAAAATGCTACAAAAATATTGAAAATTTTAAAGATTTCTCATGGTATAGACATTCTTCAAGACCAAATCACATGGGTCAAAGTAATCCCTAGCATCCTCCACTTAAGTGGTCAAACACCATCCATATCCAACTATTTGAAAGAGTTTGAACTTGATCCAAATGATCCAGAAAACAAGAAGAACTTGATTCTGTGGCCATTGCAATTACTTTTCCTACAAAAATCAAGTGAAAACATTTGGGGTGTAGATGCACCTAAACACAACATAGACACAAATTTAGAAGATACGTTCCAAATGATGGGTGAAATAAATGACCTTAATGACAAGTTAAAACTTAAGTTTGGTGAAGCCAACGATGTCTTGAATGGAGATGTCATAGAAGTAGAAAATAACGGAATACCTACAAACTTACCTTTGATTCAACACAGCAGTCCATTTTTGATGCTCCAGCAAGGATCTCCAGACAAGATGATGCCTGCATCATCAGGACTTAACAATGAAATACATAATTTGAATAATAACATTAATAACAAGTATATGTTATCTGTTGGGAACACAAACCAGATGAATGGTCCAGAAGGAGTTTCAGTGACCATGCCGATATCTCAAGGATTGATGAAACCACAAAACATGGGCAATAACAAGCCATCTAATATGAACTCGCCATTTTTCAAAATCAAGAGTAATGATACAAGTCCACAGTTTGGTGGTTTGGAAAAAGAATTGTTTGATAATAGCAATCTAGACAATGAAATTATGAAAGAATCACCAAATTTGGGCAATGAAGAAAATAATGTTGTAGAAGAAGATGATGAAATGGATGTTGATGACGAGATGAGGGACTTATTTGGTGATGACGATGAAGAAGAGGACAGCCAAAGTGTTAAAGAAGAGTCAACTGAGAAGGTCATTGGAAAAAAGAGACCATTCAAACTTATTGAAGATAGTTACAACACACCAAAGTCATCAGCTTATAGTTATTCCGATCCTGGTGCTCCAATTGCAAACTCTCTTACACCAGCATTTCAAGAACATTCCCAAAACCCATCAGTCAATGGAACTAGTGTTGCTTTAAATAGTGATAATGCTAGTACTATCAAAGACAGAAGATCAAGTGTGTACTCTCATATTAACTTTAATCCGCTGATTAACTCTGTTGATAATAAGTATAAACTTGGTGGTAAATTTGCTATGAGCTTCGACAAGTCAAATGTTCCTGAAAGCGTCTTTGCAGAGAATATCGAAGATGAACAACATAATAATAATAATTTGATCAAACAAGATATTTGTAACAATGAAATTGATAATGACAATGTTGCTAATACTAAAAACAATATCAACTTGCAAGAGATCATGTTCCAAGCTTCAAGAAAAATATCTTCTGGTGGCTTCAACTATGATGAGGATATTTATGAAGATGAGATTTCATCGGATGAAGATGACAACGGTATGATCAACATCAAAGATATCACCAATACAAACATGTCAGTTCCTTTAACCTCAATAACACATACTAACAACAAGAACAATTTAAGTGTCAACACTATGGACAACTACCAATCTTTGCCATACACCAACATGTTCAGCACAAACAATATGAACACCATCAAGGAAACTTCATTCTTCCCATTATCTGTATTCAATGAGATCAACCCATCATTAACTCAAAACAACAGCAGCAAGTTTTTGAACAAGGGCTACCCAGTGAACAATTCTCAACTACTTTCTGCTTCCAACATCAAAAATCCATTGTACAAGAATGACAAAGAAAGTCAACTACTAATAGGCACTGAGTTATACAAATCTCAAAGTCCAAGCTCTTTGGTTTCCCCAGGACTGATCAATCCGGACAAGTACATCAACGGCAACGAAATTGACAATTTAATGCTTTTAGGTGGCTCCAATAAACCAACATCACCTGAAAGCATTCTCGAGATCAACAAGGTCAAAGAATCTGTTCCGGTGGTCACATTCCCTGAATCTGAGTTTGTTGAAGAAAAGGAGAAAGAAGAAGTCGTAGATGATGAAGTCAAGGCTATCAACGTTTTACCATTTGTGCTGAGACATATGCCTATATTCTCTATTCCATTCACATTCTTCAAGAATTTTGAAAAGAACCATTTGAATATGAGTGTGGATAAGGAGATGTTCTTACAAACTTTTGAGAAGGAGTTAATCTTCAATCACTTCATTGCTGAGTATAACGAGAAGAATGATGTGGCATTTGGAAGGGATAATGTGTTTTACAATGAGATGGATGAAGTTAAGGATATCTTTTTGATGATGTTTCCTAAATTCAAGAGATTGAATCTCGGCTCGGATATGTTGAGCACGGATAAGCAACTTGAGGATGTGTTTAAGGAAAATCAATTGAATGTTGATGATAAGATGATTGTGTTGAATGATTTTGATAATAAAGAGATTGGTATTAAGTCTGATGATTTGAAAAAGTGGTACAACTTCGATGTCAAGCCTTTGGAAAAACCAGACAAGTCTAGTGATTTGCATTGTTGTTTGATCACCAATACTTCTTTCAAGTTGTCTTCAGAATTCATGAACAAGTTTAGCTTGAATTATACCAAGAGAAAGTTGGGTGATGTCAAGTTCACAACTGGATTGGTTGATAGCGGTGTCCTACCAATTGATGCTTACGACTATAATCATATTAAGTATTGCAGCATGAAAATTTTGAAAGACTTCATTGGTATTAAAAAGGCTACTGATTTAGTTATCTTTCTACCACTTGATATTAGACAAGAAAAGATTAAATCTGATAGTATGAGAAAGTTTACCTTCTTTGTTAATTTGAAAAAAATGTTGCTGAGCAAAATTCCATCAACTTTGTTAAGAGTTAACTTACATTTTGTTCCGAATAACAAACTGGATTTCACTACATTGCTGGAAATGAACAAGTTATGTTTGAGTGTGTTCAACAAGGTTAGTATTTCTGACATAACCAACAAGAAAGGAACTAGATTCTTTAGTAAGCTTGACAAGACTAATGAAATCACCAGAAACTTGAAGAATGATATTTTAATGAATAACTACAATGTTCCTATTGTAACCGCTGGTAATGTGCCATACTTCAATGTATGCAAGAACAACAATTTTGACAACTACATCATAGTTTGTTACTCCAGAAGTATTGACAAGAATTACTTAACAGCATCATGGGTTTTGCCAGATGGTACTAACTTCAATTTCAAGACTTGGAAGCTTGAAGACTCTACTAAGTTTGAGAAGGTATGTGATGAAATATGGCGTCGTACAATGACCATTATTACTACTCAGTTTGGTATTCATAAAATAGGGGGCTACAAGTTAGGTGATAGTAATTGTATTATTTTAACCAGATTGAACTCTATTTTACCAGATGATGAGTTAGTCCATTGGAGAAGACTTTCTTCAAGAAACAAGAACGTTTCACTTGCTGTGGTGTGTGCCAATTTCAACATCAATCAAAATGCAGGAAACAAGAAGGATAATATTCATTTCACTTACTTCAAGAATTCTCTACCTTTGTCTAATTCTCAACATAGATGTTCAATTAAGACAGGTGCAGTTGTTAACACTGGCGATAGAGAGGAAGGTAAGAACTTTACTTTCTGTGATTACCTGGAAATTAATTTGTTAAATTGCCCACACTCATCAGCTTCTGTGTTACTAGATAGAATAATGTGGAAGATGTATTGTCTTTCATTGTTGAATCCTACTTTTGGTATCACTGAAGAAACAGTTGTGCCTTTTAATATTTTGATTATAGAAAGAGTCTTGAACAAGGTTATACACATGGAATTTTAAAATTTTTTTGATAATGTTATAGGTTGTTTATATATACAGATTACTCAATAGAATACTTTTTGACATATGAATAGAAATTTACTCTCATGTCCACTATGGCTTTGCAATCAGCTTCATGATAGCAATGTTCATGGTTAATTATTTTATCTACAACATAGAAATCAAACAATGTAGCATACTCTGATGGTGTTGTACTCATGAACTCATAAACATCTCTGAAATCTCTATGAATCAAGTTTTCTATAGAAGCTTCATTGAATTTTATGGTTTCTTGATCTTTTAAGTATATCAAAAATTGGAAACATACAACAAAACAAGTCTCCACAAAATCCAGAACCATATCGTGCCAGTATGTAAGTAAACTATTTTCATTAAACTCTATAACTTTCAAGTATTCCACTGCTTCCGCCACAAATTCAAACACATCATTCACAATGCTTTTAATCATATTATCATCTATCTTACCTGTATAACTCGGATTGAAGAAGTGCATAATGAATTCAGGTTCTTTCTGACATCTAACACAAACAATCTTCAACAATGTGGTGAATGAGGCGTACTTGCTTTCTCTCTGTGTTTGCACATCATAAGTGACATAATCTTCCTCCAAGTAAAGTAAATAATTAAACATTCTGGTGAACAAGTAGTGATCGCTGGTTTTGTTGGTGTTTCGAGACTTCTTGAGTTCGTGGTTGTAGAAGTTCAAGTAAAACAACAATTCACCTTGTAAATATAAAGAATAGTTGTCTAAATGGTTGGTGATTATGAAGTCAATTTGATCGTTGTGAATACTGGAAGAATCTTGAAGGATAAAGTACTTCAAAAATTGATTGGTGCAGTGTGGTTCATTCGCGTTTATCATGTTGTAATGACACTTTCTGTATTTCAATGCTTTGGTTCTGTCTGATTCAGCATTGACAAATCTGTTGTGTTTGACTTTTTTTGGAGACAGGTGAGAGTTGGAAAGAGTATGTTTGATACTTTGTTGAAGTCTAAAATCAGTACTTTCCATATAAGCATCGTTTGTTTTGTATTTCTCTATAAAGTATTCAATGTTTAGCACACACATGTCTAAAAACTTCTCAAATTCTTTGGCAGATTCTGAATCAGGTTCACTTTCATAATACTTTTTCATGTACAAGTTTAGAAGTTGTGATACATCTTGCTTATAAATTGCAGTAGAGTTTTCCAATAAATAGGTGAATAAGAAACAAAACACATTGAAACTGGGGAAGAAGTCTTCGTTGATGATATTTCCTAAAGTACTTAATGTTTGACTCACAGCGAATTTCATGGAGTGAATAACATCATCACCTTGAGTTCTATCAGCAATAGTTCTTTCTAAGAATTGGTTTACACGCAATTTGGTGCTGTCTTGCATTATATTAGGTGGTGGTTTTTTGTGAGTAAAGGTTGTTTGGTCATGTTTGTGAAAGTTCAAAGTGTTTAAAGTTTTCGTGGAAGAAAACATCGAGTTTAGGCGGCAGAAGTGGATGTTTTGTTTACATGGTAGCGTGAAATAGATCGACAATTCACGCGTTGAATCAAATGAATTCGGTAAAGTGGCAGCACAGTCAGCCTTGTATTAGTTAAGAAGTAATCAGAAGGTGAATGTAATTAGCTAACAAAACATATCGCTAAAATCTAACATCAAAATGTTTATAATTGAACAGTATTTCACACCAATCATCATAACGTTGTTTTGACTGTGATTTATAACTTTTCCGCCGTGTAGCGTTTATGAATTTTTGCTACCAACATCTCTCAACGATATTTTTATTTGCAAAATTTTTTAAAAAGTTGAAGAAGTAACCCAAAAACCAAGCACACTCTGCATCAATGATTAGACAACTAGGTCTGCTTAGACATAACAAAAAGCTTTTGAGCAACAACTTCAAACTTGAATATTCCACCAACATAACAAATAAACAAAATCCGGATATAATCATCGAAGATGCCTTCAATAATAAGTACACCCCACCAGACATAAAGACATTTGTCACAAAAGAATACTACCCAGACAAGCTTCCAAGATCTTTAAAAAAAGAAATCAACGAATATCTTATCAACTACAGAATGATACAAAACAAGGATTGGAGAAACTTGACTGATTTAGAAAAACAGAAGCTATACTTCATCGAATACGGAGACATAGGTGTCAGAGACAAGGATAACACCTACAGCAAGGAATCCCAAATATACAAGATGATATTCCAAATTCTGCTTGGGTTTGCATGTGTTGTGTCAGTCAGTCAGATCATTGTAGATAAACGATACTTAAAAAAGTTGCAAAATGAATATAATGAATGAATGTATATAAGATCAAAATAAATTTAAAGAAAAAAGTTACTTTTTCTTAAATATCTCTGACGTAATGGGCAGGACAAGCGTAACCTTCTGGGTTCTTTATTAGGTATTTTTGGTGGTATTCATCGGCATCATAATAATTAGTCAAAAGTTCAACTTCGGTGGTAATATCGTTGTTCCATTTTGGTTGCCATTTTTCCTTGCTGGCTTGAGCTATTTTCAAATCCTCTTCATTGCTGGCAAAGATACCAGATCTATATTGTGTACCAATGTCACCACCTTGTCTATTCTTGGTTGTTGGATCGTGTAATCTGAAGAAGAAATCAAGAAGCTCGTCTAAAGAAACGTCCTTCTTGCTATATTGAATTTGAACGACTTCGGCAAATCCGGTATCACCGCCAGTGACTCTTTTGTAGGTTATACCATCATCGCTGGTCTTGAAGGCATCACTACCATTGGCAAAACCAACAACAACGTGTTTCAATCTGTCTTGGAAGTGTTTTCTGTAGTGGTGTTCAACACCCCAGTAGCAACCAGCTGCTAGAGTGATGATGCTGTCGGTGGATGCGTTATAGTTGAATAGCTTGGAGATTTTGTTAATGCTAGCAGTAGACATTGTGTATGTATTATGTAATAAAATTGTACGGTTTTATTAAAATACATTTTTCTCATAAATAAAGTATAATACAAGATAGACAACATCTGTTTATATACTTCCACATTCTAATCTCATCAACGTTTTTCCTAAAAATTTCAAATCTTTGGCACGTATGAAAAATACATTCAGTTTACATAATACCGACCCGTTAGCCAAATTCAAAAAAAATACCACAGTTTTTTTGCTGGTGTGAATAAAAATTGAGTTTAAAATTACCACAGTTTTGTCGGATATAAGAAGTATCATTTCATTCATAAACAGCGGAACTATATCACAGCAGGAGTTAACGTTCAAAATTGCAAAGTTTCGTATCTTTTATACACAATTTATATTTATAATAATTAAACCTGTTGTATAAATCATCATCTATTATTCTATTAAAACATTCTTTTCCTTCTTTATCTCAGATTGGGGCTTGTCACAAGAAATCAACTTCGTCTCTACCAATCTCTTGATGTACAGATCAGGCAAGGAATCTTTGGAGAACCCGTAGTTGTTGCTAGTAGCTTGTGTGTCGTCTATTTCCAACTGGCTGTCATCCTCATCATCACTATAACTCAACCCGTCTGATGACTTCAATTTAATAGCCTTCTTCTTTTGTACAGCAGGCTTTAGTTCTTCAACTTCAAGATTCTTGGATTGTGGGGTGTCATGGTGTTGTACCTTCAATTCATGTAAGTCTTTTAATATCTTCATAGCCAAATGTTTATAAAACTTCACATCCTTACCAGTGATGATACTTTGCAGGAACTTCAATTGTTTGTAAAGTTCATCATTTCTAGGTCTGTTTATGAAATAGTTTTGTATCTTTATAGCTCTCTTGATAGATAACAAATGTGTTTCTTCCATCTTGATACAGTTTTGAATGTTCTGAAGAGATGTTTTAATCATTGGATCTTCCTCCATCTTGTTTATTTCAGGGTCTTGCAAATCCATGATTTCTCTTTCGTAATATTCTATATTTTTAACATCCAACAGTATAGTTTCGTTGATGAATTTGTCAAAGTCATTTCCATAGTAAACTTCTCTAAATATGTTGACAATGTTTTGCGGAAGTAGCTCAAGTTTCATGAAAAGACCTATATGGTAATCATTGACAAATGATTTATCCAAAAATCCCTTGAAAAATTTAAATGTGTTCAACTCTTTAAGAGTGATGTCAGATAGTCTTTCGTATATTATAGGAATGTTATTCTTGATGTAAGACAAATAATTGTTCAAATCAAATACAGGATTGAATGCATATTGGTACTTCATGTTATTGTGCAAAAAATCATTTGCTAGAATAAACAACACTTGTAACAATACCAATACATTCACATTAATCTCATTGTGAATTGGATATGTCTTGTCCTTACTTTCTGAGCTATTGCCATGTCTGTTTGTTTTTTGACGCTTTCTCGCTGGTTCTCCTCTTTTATTATTACCATAAAATTTTTGTAAAGACTCAAGCCATAAATCAAACTTTTCATAAACAGCCTTTCTTTCTTCAAATGTCATTAACAAATCTTTGTCAGAATATGAGTTATAAACCCAATGCTTCTCCTCTTTAGTACCAAACACAAAGCTATCAACTCTTCTATCAATTACACTAGCAACTTTGTGTTCATTCAATATACTTTCCATCTTACTAGCATCAAACTTCAAAAATAGCTTGTTAAAGTATAAGCTGTACCCCATTATATCATGAATAATAGAATTGTATTCTTGGAGAGATCTAACTTGATCTTTTCTTTCTTCTTCCTCTTTATCCTCAACAAAAAACTCCAAGTTTTCATAATCTTCCAAGACGTCTTTATAATTTTGATTATTCTGTTTGAACTTCAAAGCCATTTGGTCAAAAGTAGACAATGATTTTATATACTTTTCATCAAGTGGCTTAATAGTTGTAGGTGCCTTGTCAGCATTCAAAAAATCGTCAAACTCGTCAAAATCATTCTCAATGTCTTTTAGCAAGTTTCTTGAAATATTCAACTTTTGTCTTGCAGTGGTTTCTTTCTTCTTTACAGGGAAGTAGCCTGCAATGTTCAAAGGTCTCTTGGTCTGATCTCTTAAATGTCTGTGGCTCATTGGTGGTTGGTTTACAAAGCCAAACGCGAAGTGTTCTTACCAGAAGTTGTTTGTATTTGAAAGTGTGAAAGAAAAATGAGAAAAGGCGAAGGCGTGCCTAGGATTTGAATACGCCAAAAAAAAAGAAAAACAAAATTTTCTTCCAACGGAGATAAAAATGTCTATCAGAAGCATTGATTGTACGTGTTATAAAGCTAGTAGTTGACACCATAGATTAGATAAATAATTTAACGGACTCAACCTTTTGAAATGACTTTCAAGCTATCATCTTCATTCAAATTGATTCCTCTTTTAATACAACTTACTGGGTCGAGATCAGTTGTAATACTCGTGAGCTTTCCAACTTTTCAAAAATGATCTTCAAAGATCTGAAAAATTTTTAAAAAAATCTATAATCACTCTCTTTTTATATTACAATCAAGCACAATCAATCTATTACTACATCAATCATACATACTAAATTATTCAATAATCATATATTTATATAAGGCTTCTAACTTAATCCTTGTTGGAGGAAGGCAACTTAGATTCAACTGGCTTTTGTTCCTTGGCCTTCTTTTGTTTGGCTTGGGTGTATACAATACCAGCTAGGAAACCAATCAAGATGGACATAATGGATAAGAAGTTCTTTGGAGCATCAAAGAAGACCATACCAGCTAAAGCAATTGGCAATTTGTTCAAGGCACCAACCATGGAGTAGGTGGTGGAAGAAGTAACTCTAACACACCAACCGGAACAGTAGGAAATACCAACAGAGAACATACCAGAAACAACCATTGCAATGACGGACTCCTTGGTCAAGTTGACTTGTATGTTTTCTGGGGACCAGTCTTCTAAGATGAAGGAGGACATTAATAGAATTGGTAAGGCGACGGCGTTATTATAGAACATGGTGTCGAAGTCCTTGAAGTTGGTTAATTTAATTCTCATTCTCATGACTAAAACGAATAAGGCAGAAGAAACACAGTTGGCTAACATCCATAAGTAACCGATGTTGAAGGCAGATTCTTCAGCAACTTGGGTAATGGTGGAAGCCTTGGAGGCAGCAACACCGGCAGCCTTTTCAACTAATCTCTTACCTAAGTTATGTTTGGCTTGGTTGTCACCAATGGTGGCAACAATGGATGATAATACCATCAATAAAAAGGAACCTAGTTCCATGCTGGTGACCTTACCACCGAAGAACAAAACTTCACCATAAGCAATCAAGATGATGGTCAAGTTCTTGAAAATTGTATAAATTGGAACAGGTAAGAATTGTAAAGATTTAGAACCAGTATAAATCATGGCAACCAACAAGAAGTTGATTGGCAACCACTTTTTCACATCTTGCTTGTTCAAGTTTCTGAATTTGGCGTAGTTCAATCCCTTTAGAACAACTAATAATAAACAACAAACTAAACATTGTACAAACAACATGACAAAGTTCATGTTGAAGTTCTTTAAGTTGACAACGAACTTGTTGACAATGGTCATTAAGATGGATGAACAGCAGTAGGCTGTGATGGATACGGGACCGTTGTTGACCCATGAAACACCAACCTTGGAGTTTCTCAATTCGTCACTCATATTTTGTGTTATGTATTGTATGGTGTTTTTTTACACTGTTTTGATTATAGTCAAAGGGTGAAGACTTAGCAACTTGACAACAAACAAATCAAAAAGAAAATATTTTTCCACTGCTCAAAGGGAGCCTCTAGCAAAAATCCGCTGGGCGTAAGAAAAATTTTAACCCTTGGGCGTTTCTCTTTTTTTGTAACAGAAATTCCAAACCCACAGCCCAAAAATAGCCTGGTGGGAGAAATACGCGCTTATTTACATTTCCCAAACAGGCAATCTGATACGTAACGGGAAATTATCTTTAGCAAATGTATCATTCAATTACTTGGAAGTTGTCCTCAATGTTGACCACCCAGCCATCTTTGGAAAGTTCTTTTCGTGTTTCTTGTATCATAGCTTGTCTATTGGTGTTTAGTAGCTTAGTTTGGGTGTAATCTAAACCATGGACTGTGTTATCTATGGATTTATACAGCCTAAACATGGAGTTTCTGCTGATTATGCTTTCACAGTTCTTCCTCAGTGTTGGACTGTTCTTTTTGGACTTGTATCCCAATTTAACACCGTCTTGCAGTGGTTCATTCATGTAATCGTCCTTGTTTAGTATCATAATGCCTAGTTCGTTGCTAGTCTTTTTAGGTGTGTTCTCTACAGAAGAATAATCATTCAAATTGTGTACAAAGTATTTATCCATGAAATAAACATTCAAATCATCATTAACACATCTATTTTTTAAAGAATTGACTATCTTATCATTGATATTCTCTTCAACTGTATTGTTCACATCCGGTAGTAATAAATATTTCAGCTTAATGTCGCTATCTAGAAGTAAACTTACCAACCCCGATGCGAGGCCTACACGCTGTTTTATAACAATCTTATCTGTACATGACTTTGACAACGTAGCCACACTATCAAATCTTCCTGGCTTTGTTCTGACATACCCAGTTTTTTTAATATTATTCTTTCCTCTCAATACCGTCTTAATATCCTCATCAACATACTGTTTCACTTCATTATCCTTCCACACTTGGTGGTCTTTCATTGTTTCTTTATGTTGTTCATGTATTACGGCCAAATCCCCACAAGGAAGTTCTGAAACATACATTCCTATTTCCCAAACATCATTCCATTCAAACTTTGAGTCATCATTTCTTATCAGCACATCATCCTCATCTATGGCTTCGTGATCCTTCATCAATTGTAATAAATATCTGTTAAACGCTCTGAATGAGAGTACTTCTGCATGTGAGTCGTGTAATATCTTTCCTTCCTTGTTCTCTCTCTTCATTTCATTCATGTTCAAACATTTCACTCCGGTGGTCAATGTTAAAACTTTTATATCATTGAATAATTTATGATGAAGAAATATAGATGCTAGGACGGTTCCTTCGTCATTTCTAGGCTTGGACTTTTTACTGAACTTTGTATTGTAAAGTTTGATTATCTCATCAAACACTTTGTTCAAAGTACGATCATCCATTGTAAAGTTGTATAAGTTCTATGGTAGTTTTTGGTTAAACTTTTGATACATGTGTAGAAAAAAAATAAAAGTAAAAGTCTGGAAAATCAAAATTAATAGCTAGATAAATAGTTGAAGTACATAACGGTTTCTACCAGTTTATTAGTATCATCTTATCTCCTTTTTTTAAAAAAAAAATGTGTCATTAAAATGTTCATTATTGTCATTTAAATCATGTAAAGTTTGGTAATTTTTTTGTTTCATTAATATAAAAAAATCAACTTTTTTAAGTCAATTTATTTACCTTCTGGAATACCAACGGATAAACCCTTGGCTAATCTCTTTTCAGTAACAGCAGCAATAATGGCGGCACCGGCACCTGAACCATCTTCAGCTGGAACAATGATGATAGGCAACTTGGCGTCATCCTTTTCAGTCCAGTCGTAAATATCTCTTAAACCTTGGTGAGCTCTTGGTTTGAAACCTGGGTATAAGTTATAAACGGAACCATCAGCAGCAATGTGACCAGTCTTGTAACCTCTCTTTTGACAAACAGCAGCAATACCACAGACAGATAATCTGGCAGCTCTGGTACCGATCAATTCAGATAATCTTCTGATCAACTTTCTTTCTGCAACAGTGGTGGTGATCTTTAAGTCGTTGGAGAACAAGTCATCGGTGTCTTCTAAGTTTTCAAATGGATCTTCTTCAATCTTAGATGGGTAAGAAGTATCCATGATGTATGGGACCTTCAACTTGGAAACATCTTGACCCTTAAAGACTAAACCTTGTTCGTATAAGTCAACTAAGGCCAATCTTAATAACTCACCTAAGTAGTAACCGGAAGTCATCTTTTCGAAGGCTTGTTGACCTGGTCTTGGGGATTGTTCATCAATCATGACATCGTACTTGGTTCTTGGTAAGACTAAGTGTTCATTGTCGAAAGAACCATATTCACAGTTGATGGCCATTAAGGAATCAGCTGGGATATCATCACTCAATCTACCGTCCAACTTTTCAATGTCCTTGACAACATCGAAGTAAGCACCGTTAACACCAGTACCGAAAATAACACCCATAACAGTTTCAGAATCGGTGTATAAAGAAGCCATCAAAGTACCAACAGTATCGTTGATCAAGGCAGTGGTTTCAATTGGAGTACCTCTCTTCTTTAATTGTTCTTGTAACAATGGAACAACATCGTGACCTTCAACATTTGGAATATCAAAACCCTTAGTCCATCTTTGTAAAACACCTTGAGTGATTCTATCTTGGGAGGCTGGGTAAGAGAAGGTGAAACCTAATGGGATGGTGACACCTTCTTCAACACCATCTGGGAATTGTTCGTGGAAGAAGGAGGTTAAAGAATCAGCAATGAAACCGAATAATTCTTCTCTGTTTTGAGTAGTTCTTAAGCCTTCTGGAATTCTATATTTGGATTGGGTGGTGTCAAAAGTACCGTCACCGTTCAAGGTGATCAAAACAGTTCTTAAGTTGGAACCACCTAAATCACAAGCGTAGTACTTACCGGTTTCCTTACCAGTAGACTTGTCCATGACCCAAGCTGGAATCATAGGAATGTTACCACCCTTCTTGGTTAAACCCTTGTCTAATTCGGAAATAAAGTGCTTGACAATGGCCTTTAACTTGTCACCACTGACAGTGAAGATAGCTTCAAAACCGTGTAATTGACGCATCAAGTCATCTGGGACATCTAACATAGAACCCTTTCTGGAAGGTGGCTTTTTTGGACCTAAATGAACCATGATATAAAGTGTTTAAAGATTTGTAGTAAAAAGATAAGATTGACTTAAAAAAATGTAGTTAATAGTGATTGAGATTTTTTATTAAATAACTTTTGTTCAAAATTATGAAATAAAAACTGAATGTATAGATTTGATTTTTTTAATTCGTGGATGGTTACTGATTAAATTGTTCTGTTCATAAGAAGTGATGTAAAAATTAACATAGTTGAAGAAGAATCATTTCCACAAAGCCTCTTTAAATATGCAAAACACCTTAAAGAACGCTTTAATCAGAAAAAAAAAAAAGTGAAAGGGAATTATACAGCAGGGAAAAGCTTTATAGGCTTTGAAAAAAACCTCCCCACTGAAAAAAGTGCTCCTCTTTCCAACATGAAAAAATTTTACACGTAAAAATTTGAAAAAAAAAAAAAACATTCCACCTTCACCCGCCTGATTTAATCTGAGATGGCATTCACAACGAGATGTAGGCTAAACACCCTGCTAATTTGACATCCCTCTCTTGTTTATTTGAGTTGGATTATCATTTGGTTTATAACTTTAAAAAAATTAGTCCATCCTTCACTAGTTGTAGGGATTTGTTTTATATGATGTGTAAATAATCCTTTTTTCCCTTGATTTAAAGGCGTTGAAGTTCCAGTAATTGACATTTCTTGAGTCTCTAATTTTTTTAATCAGGAGGGTTAAATCACCCGTTTGGGTAATTAAACCTATACAAAAAAAATCATTCGTTTTAGGAATAAAAAATGTTGTGAAGTGTACACCAAAAGCTTTGCTTCACGTGTAGCAAACTTCTCTAGAAAGTTCTCCGGTTATTACCACTGAATACCCCAGCTTTTTTAATCAAAATTAGATTTGTGGAGTAAACTTTCATTTGATTTTTTAAAGCACAACGTCGATTATTGCAATCACGGCATACACGACAACTTCCAAAGCCAGCACACTCATCATCTGGACTCTGTTGTCTGGCCATGCTTCCCTGTTGATAGTGTTCCAAACTCTGAAATTGATCAGCAGGGTAAAAATCCCTTGTGCTATTATCAAAAGAAGAAAACTCAAAAAAATCCCCAACCCAAGCGAGAGAATTTCAAAAATAAACTTCAAGGCCAAATAACTTAAATTCAGAATGCCTATTTTGAATTGCATACCATCTTGGAACAAACCTATTTTGTTCGCGTAAAGCAAGGTTATGCTTTGGAGGAAGAGTGAAATAAACAGAATCACCAATGTGTAGTTAATAAGGTTGTCTTGTTTGAACTCAAAAGTCTTGATTAGTAAGTGAAGCAGGGATATACTCAAACAAGTCCAGATGGGGAAGTAGCCGCCTACATCTTTTTGTTCGATTGTTTCCGATGGGGTTTCTAAGTCGGTATACGAACCTTCACCCAAGATTAGGAACTTTAATCTCTCTTCGAGGTATTTGATTATGGATTTGTTCTCACTCTGGTGATTTAGCAGTGCACTTTTAGTAAATGAGTATATCTCGTTTGTTGATACATTTCTGGTGTAGTAATATGTATGAAATGTATCAGTTACTGGAGTGTTATCTGCTTTAGGAGCTGGTTCTGTAAACTTGGCGAACTCAACTTTTTTGGTGTTTGTATTAAGTGGGCGTGATTCGTCTAAGAATTCATCTTCAAATGGATTGTCATTAGAAGACATGACTGTAGCTGTGTATGGTTTTTGTATGGGTTTATTAAACTAAGTGTTGTCAAAGGTGTTTATTTAAGATTTCCTTAATTTTTTTTTGTTTACATGCGGAGATAAACATAGAAAAAAAGTTAACTTGTTTAAACATTTTTAAACTGTAAACAGTCAAGTTGATGGTTAACAATAATTATTTGACAAATACCAAAATAGTCTTATAACAAAATATTAAGAGATTCACGGTTACTAAATAGTATTAAAGTCATTTATTAATGAGTGTACGTCATTTTCTAGTTATTAAAGAGGATAATCTTGTCACTGGTTTAAATACCGTATCAACTTACCCGCATCAATAGTTTACCTTCCCGTTAAAGCCACTCTTCATCCTACTTCCCGTCTACAGCATTTTTCCCAAATTTCTGCTTCTTCAAAATTTGGAAATCACCAAAACACATCACCAAACACCGCGATATTATACTAATTATATACCCATGGCTAAGAATACTAAAACATTTGGGGAAACAGCTCATCTCAGACAACTCATAAACCACATAATCAAAGTCATCTTCCTTGACGGGAGTGTAATCCAAGGAGAATTAAAAGGATTCGATGAACACATGAATCTACTTTTAACCGACTGTATAGAAATCATACAAACCCCTCAGGAAAAGAAGAAAGACATCGGATTCATATTCATCAGAGGAGAACAAATACTAGCGACAACTCTGGTGTCGGCTCCACTCCTAACAAAGAAGGAACACGAGTTGATAAAGGAAAAGAAGAAACAGGAACTTGATAACAGCATAAAGAAACAAAAATTGGATAAACTGAAGGCACTCGAGAAGAAGAAGAAAAAGGTCATGGCTGTGAAGAAGGTGGAGAAGCCTTCTAATAGTAAAGCTAAGAGTACAGGAAAAGGAAAGAAGATAGCGGTAGATTTGAAGAAAGATCAAGGCAAAGTGAAGAAACGTGTAGTGAAGAATACCAAAACAAAGGCTTGATTAGGTTATGTAGAATGAATTAACAGAACTTGTAATAGATAGAGTTTAAGAATGTTGTGGTATTTTGATTAAAGAGTTGTGTTATTAATGGTAAAGCACGTGATTAGTGCCTATTCATTGAGCTCTTCAGCATTTGACCAATAAGCAACACAAAATTGAATCTACTTATTCACCATTACCAATTTCCATATATAACCTGCTGTATCTCTTATTTATCATCATAATCATTTACCATGATTAATTTTAAAATTTTACTAAAAATTCACCTCCATGAACGGCCCATCTTGTGTGCTTTTTTTTTCGATTTTCAAATTTCTGTTTTTTCAAAATTTTTTTTCAAAACTTTTTCAAACTTTCTGAAAACCCCAAACCAAATTCACTCTACAAACAACATGAGTTCGCCTGGTAATATGTTTACGATGTACTCTGACGATACCCCTAAAGGACATGCCATGTTTCTTTTTGGTAAAGTCATTGACACCGTTATTTTACAACCTTTAGATTACATTAAAGTTGCAAGACAAGTTGAATATGTAAGTAAAAAAAAAATTTACCCATTAGACAACGGTTTACCTCAACGTTACAGCTCTGCATTCAAACTAAACCTTACAAGTCTTTTGACTGGTCAATCCATGGCTTTGATCCAATCTGGGGTTTATGGATTGGGTGCAGTCTACCTATACCCTGCACTGGTCCAACATTACAGATCTATAAACGGGTCTGGTTTAGACAAAGATCCCAAAAACAATTTATTTGCAGCTGCAACTATTGGTTTACTCCAAGGTATAATCAATGTTCCACTAGAAAACATCAAACTAAGACAAATCGGTAACAGATTGCTATCCGATTATCCAAAAGATTTCAAGTATCCACAGCACCCAAACTTTTTTCTTGTGACTGATTTTTTTAGAGATGACGCCAAAGCTGCTCAACAAAAGTACATGACCATCAAGAAACAAACAGTCAAGGGCAGTCCAGAGTCGAAGAAACAACGTTTGCAAACTTTGAAAACCTTGGAAAAAGCTATCACTGCTCCTAAAGATACTTCATTCTTGACATACATTGATTTGAAGAAGAGAATGCAATCCGGTTTAATCAAAATTCCACATGAAGAATACTATAAAATCATGAAAACTTGCAAGGCCCATACTGACTCTTATTTGAAGAACCCAGCCGTTGGTGTCATGCGTACCATCAAGGAGATGGTCCAAGGTGGGAAATTTGATGGTAAAAATGTCTTCACCAATGGATGGTACTTGACAATTCCAATCCCAATGATCGAAGCCACTATATTTATTGGTTCCATGCAACATCTGGCCAAGTACGTTTATGAATTCAATTCTGGAATGGATATTAATGAAATGTCATATGGTGGTAGGGCATACACCAAGATGAAGGAGTTAGGGCAATACATCCCAGGTTTGCATATGATGGCACCATTGTTCGTAGGTGTTCCATCAGCTCTGTTGACTGTTGTTTTGACACAACCATTGGATTCATTGAAGACTATTCTGCAAAGTGGGTTGTTTTTGCGTTATAGAGCCTTGTCTGATTCTAAAGTCATCACATTGCCGAAAAACAATGCTTACATGGCCTTCAAAACGTTCTATGGATGTATGACTGATATGTCTAAGCTTTACCATGGTAGTGTTTTTAGATTCTTCAAATTAAGTCTATTCCACGCAGGTTTAGGGTTTGTATGGTCCAGAGGATTATTCAACTATGTTGATACATACTTAGAAAACCGTAAACTAGTGGCATAAACAGTAACTTTGTATATAGTGAAACTTTTTTTTAAAAATATAGTCATTCCGTGTGTTTTGATAAAAGCTTTGAAGTACCACACGTGAGCAGACTTTGAAAAAAAAAAAAGTTTTCAAATTTTTTGAAACTTCTTTTTGTTCACACTTTCTCCATATATGACTAATTACATCATCGATAAGAAGAGTCATGGGTTTGGTGATAGTCTAATCAGCCCCCAAAAAAACATCAATCATAATCGTATTATTCATTGTTATATGCCAAACTCGCATGTTGCCGATATCACCATCTCGGCTATAGACAATGATCCAGTGAACATCACCATCATCAGCTCCACAGTTGCATCCATGCTTTCTATGTCGTTAGCACATCCATTTGAAGTTATTAAAATCGGTCAACAACTTTCATTCGGAAACTTTGGCTTTGGCTTGAAGCATGTGAACATGATATACTATTCTTCTGGGTTATCTGCCTTGAACGCAGCAATTGTATCGAAAAACATTTTAAGATTCCCATTATACAATTATATCATGAAGTTTTTGGAACGAGATAATCAACTGTTTGAACATCACAAGTATCATCATCATTTATCATCTATTACCAATGCTAGTACACATAACATTCTAACGGCTGGTGCAATCACTGGGTTTTTGGAATCTTGTTTATACATACCATTTGAGAATTTGAAAAGCAGAATGGTTGGGAATAGTATATTGCTTTCCGAACGTGCCCAAGGGGTTCGTTTAAGTAATTCTCCATACATGGTAGAAAGACGTGATTTATACACTGACAAGCAACCACCAGCATTGAAGAGCACTATGTTGAAATATAGAGCTACTCCTAGTATAAACTTTTTTACTGCGTTTAAGGAGATTTGTCAAACTGATGGGATGAAAGGTTTTTTCAGAGGAACAATCCCAACGGCAGCTAAGTTCTCTTGTAATTCTATGATTAACTTCGGGGTTTATTCATTGATCAATGAACGTATTTTAATCAGCAATAAGAAGAGTGGGTCGAGTTATAATTCTTTGTCATTGGCTCTGTTGACTACAATGTCTTGTTCATCCATGATTATATTGTTGACACAACCATTGGACTTTATAAAGACAAGAACACAATCCAACAGGTTTGGACCGTTCTACTACAATTCTTTAACTGATTGTATAAAAAAGATTGTCAAAGAAGAAGGAGTTTCGTCCTTGTATAAAGGATGGGCACCAAGATTGATGAAAGTAAACATTTTAAACTTTGGTATCCACCTAGGTCTATACTCTTACCTAGAAACTGCAATCAACTTGAATTAAAATAAAAAAAAATTACTATTCAATCATTATATTTCTTTTTTTTTACAACCTAAATAATCTATTCTTTTATATACTCTGCTTTTAGTAAATACCAGTGGCATTGTTACAGATACAACCAGGATCGGAAGGAGAAACCTTCTTGATCAACTTACCGATCTTATAAACAGTTTCATTACTTTTATTCAACAATTCAATGGCTCTATCAACGTTTTCTGGCTTGACAATCAATACCATACCAACACCCATGTTAAACGTTTTTAAGATATCTTCAACTGGAACATTACCAGCCTTACCGAACCACTTGAAAACATCTGGAACTTCCCATGTGTTCATATCAACAATAGCTTGTAAATCCTTTGGAATGGCTCTTGGGATGTTTTCAACTAAACCACCTCCAGTGATGTGAGCCAAACCTAATAGTAAATCTTCCTTAATAGTTGGTAACAATTGCTTGACGTAGATTCTGGTTGGAGTCAAGATGGCTTCACCCAAAGTTTGTGGCTTTTCAGTCTTCCAAGGACATGGATCAGACCAGTTGATGCCTACATGTTCGATGATTCTTCTAACTAATGAGAAACCATTGGAATGAACACCATCTGAAGCAAGACCTAATAAGATATCGCCTTCAGACATTTGGTCGACTTGAGGCAAGATCTTGTTTCTGTTTACAGCACCAACAGCAGTACCGTTAGTATCATAATGACCTGGGTCGTACATACCTGGCATTTCAGAAGTTTCACCACCAACCAAGGCACAACCAGCTAATAAACAACCATCGGCAACACCGGAAACGAAGTCTGCAGCGATTTTGATGTCTAATTTACCAGTGGCGAAGTAATCCAAGAACATCAATGGTTCAGCACCTTGAACAACCAAGTCATTGACGTTCATGGCAACTAAATCAATACCAACAGTATCGTGGATGTTAGTTTCTTGGGCAATTCTCAACTTTGTACCAACACCATCAGTAGCAGCAACCAATAAAGTTTCTGAACCGTTTTCATAACCGGCAGCGGCAAGGTCAAAGACACCACCGAACCCACCAATGTCAGAATCGGCACCAGCTCTCTTGGTAGATTTGACCTTGGCTTTGATCTTTTCAACTAGTAAATTACCGTTATCAACAGAAACACCGGCTTCGGCATAAGTGATGGATTTCTTAACAGCAGTTTGGTTCAAGGCTCTATGGGCAATATCCTTTCTGAAGTACTTGTCCTTAAATTCGACTAAGTCACAAGCTTTGTATACTGAGGATAAGGAGTCTTGGATGGAGGAACCCAAGGCATTGACGGCAATGACTCTACCACCGTTGGTGACTAATTTGTTTCCAACTTGTTTAGTACCAGCTTGGAAGATTTCAGCAGATGGAGGCAATTCACCAGTTTTGATGATGATTTTGTTGTTCTTTTCATAAGACTCTGGGTATCCACCAGCAGCTAAAATAACGGTAGTGGAAAAGATGTCTTGTTTGATTTTTAAATCAACACAATCTAATCTATGTTCACAAGCGGCTAGGAACAGTTCAACTAAATCAGAATCTATAAGTGGCATGACGGTTTCTGTTTCTGGATCACCGAATCTGACATTGTACTCCAAAACTTTAGGACCTTGAGCAGTTAAGATAACACCGGTGAACAAACATCCTAAGAATGGGAATCCATCTTGTCTCATTCCCTTGATGGATGGTTTGATTATATGTTCATTAATGAAAGTCATAGTTTTTTCATCGGCAACTGGACATGGGGCGTAACAACCCATACCACCAGTATTCAATCCTGTATCGTTTTCTCCAATTCTCTTATGGTCTTGGGATGGTGGCAAGTTGACGTGAGAATAACCATCGGATAAAGTCAAGATGGAAATTTCATCACCTTCTAAAAATTCTTCAATGACAACTTCATCACCAGCTTGGCCGAAGGCTTTGGAAACCATTATTTCAGATAACCCCTTCAAGGCATCTTCGTGAGTTTCTGGAATTAAAACACCTTTACCAGCGGCAATACCGCTGGCTTTCAAGACCCATTTCTTATCTTTGTTGTTGATCAAGAATTGTTTGGCATTTTCGTAATTGTTGAAGTTTTCATAAATGGCTGTAGGAATGTTGTGTTTCTTCATGAAGTCTTTAGAAAAAGTTTTAGAACCTTCTAAAACGGAAGCTTTTTGAGATGGACCGAAGACTTTCAAACCTTTTTTGGTTAAAACATCGGTTATACCAGCAACCAAAATCAATTCAGGACCAGGAACGACTAAGTCGATGTTATTTTTCAAACAGGCATCAGCTAAAAGTTCAAAATCTTCAGTAGTGTCCAAGGAAGATGAGAATGGGAAGGTGGCAACTCTGGATGACCCGTTACCTGGGTATATGTAAGTGTTGGAAACTAATGGGGATTGAGAGATTTTCCAGGTTAAGGCATCTTCTCTACCACCAGAACCTAAAACTAAGACGTTGATTTGGGACATGTTATATTTTAATAGTAAATATTATTATAGTGGTTTTTTTTGTTAATTTATTTTCTTTTAATGATGATTAATAAAGAAGAAAAGATCAGGTTAGATGCTTATATAAAGTGATGGAATTAGAAGTCAATTTGTCAAAATTTTGAAAATATTAGATACGGATGATATTTTCAAAAGAAGTTTGAAAAAAATGAAAAAAATTGAGTGAGGCGATTGCCAAGCTTAATTCTGGCAGCCAAAGCGGGAAATCCAAACAGCCAAAACTCTTATGCGGAGAGTATTTCCTAATGCGGTTACACCGGAACAGATTGCCCGATTTGGACATTAAAAAAATTGTGTCACAGCAACATGTGACTTATATCAAGGATTTTTAATTATTACTTTGTTATATATGTTTAGTAGATAAGTTTGACTCTCACTTGGCAGCGATGTTGTCGTCAATCTTGTCATTGCCTGAGTTTTGGATGTTGAAGTTTTGGGATAGGACTGGAGACAACTCTCTCTTACCATTGGAAACAACAACTCTGACACCATCAGCATCAACGATGTGTGGAAGATCCTTGACTTCTGGTCTTTTGGAGTATTCTTTGCCTGGTTGTGGAGAGGCAGAGAACCAGTGCTTGATGTTTTGTAAACTTTCCTTGAAACCCATTGTTTTTTTTTATTTTTGTTATATGTATATGTCTAGGTTATTTTAAATTTTTCCTATCTTTGAATATAATTAACACATCTGTTCAAAATTTATAAACATATTGAGTTGTTATATATGTCGATATCTGTTTTCAAATTCTGCTTCTCTCTCGTTTTTTCAAAAGATAACAGCAATCTAATGACTAGCCCATCGATATTTTTTTTAAAATGATGATTAGCATGTCTGGCTAGTAAATGCTTAGAAATGCGCGCATAAGCCATGTTTCAGTAGCGATTACTTGATTTTAAACTGTGTGTAGTAGCGCCTTTTTTTGTGTAAGTCACGTGTAAAAATGGTATTAGAAGCACGTGACTAGACAGCAAATGTTCAACTCTCTCTTAAAACATATGAAAGGTTGATTTATATCAGTAGTTTGTTACATGTCATATAAATAAGAAAATAAAACCTTCAAATACAGAATATAATGATCAGTTACTAAGTATTTAGTAAAAGATTGATACAACTAAGAAAGGAAGATTATATATTTTTGATAAAAAATTATGTATTTTACGTGTTGTTTAAGTATTTATATTCATTTTACTATGTTTATCTTATACTGAACATCTGTAGTAGAGTTATATTAAATGACCTTTATATACAGTCTTTAACATTCCATCTCTTCTTCTTTTTTCACAGCAAATAGGACTACACTTGTTCTACCAATAAACCATCTCAATTTTTCTTTATGCCTTATATTCTTCATTATTTTAACGTGTCATACTCTTAATACTACTCTACCATATGTCTACATCTACCATTAGTTACATACATTTTATTGAATTCATCCCATATCGCTATTGATTAAACCTCACGTGCCCAAACGCGAGGAATCAGATCAAAAAAAAAAAAAAAAGCTACGCCAAAAAAGAATTTCATGCCCTAATCCCAGCATCTGCTTCTGTACAGCGCTTTTTTTTTTTTTTTGCCTACAGCTTGACTGACGCGTCACTCGCATTTACTAGGGAAAATTTTTCTAAAGCTTTATACTGTCACTTTTTGTACTAGTATTTAACTATCTCTTCTTGTTATACTCATTGATTTATAGACAACTTTATTAAACAAAACCATAGCTTTGTTATACATACATAGAAGTCTTATACAGTCAAGTCAATGGGTCAGCATGAAATCAACTACTACTTCAACAGCTCAAAAGGCAACAAAGAAAAACAGAACATAGATACTAGCATTAACAACAACAAACTACTCAATGCCGTTGACTTCAGCGACTTGAACAGTCTTGATGCTACTACCTTAATGACTATGGACTTTACATCAACTGGATCTCCTCTTCAACAGGACAAGCCATTGCTGATGTCGTCGCCGCCAAAGGACATCACTCATGAGGATTATAAAATTTTGAAAAAAAGAAAACTTGAAGAAGATATTGAAAGTAATAATACCAGAAAGAGACAACTCCAAAATAACAATTATCAAAAGCTTCAACTATCTACAGATAACAACAACTTATTAGATTCAGATTTTTTTGCATTCAGCAGGACTGAGATAGAAACCAATAAGATTTCCAAGGACAACTTATTAAGCACTGTGTCCCGAAACATTTTCAATGCACCTGAACAACATACATTCTTTGAAAGTAATGAAGAAGCCATGGAGAACTTAGTCTTCAGTAATGAATACAAAAACGACATTGTTTCCAACATGTACATAAAGGAAGATTTATACACCCCCACACTGAACCCATGTTTGGTGGATAGGGAAGTTTCGCGTATTTACATCAAACCTTCTATGAGGGCCATATTGATAGATTGGATGATTCAAGTGAGTAGAGCATTCAAGCTTAGCAGAGCATCTTTTTTGTTAGGGATGTCAATTATAGACCGTTACTTAGCTTCAAACAAAGTTTCATTAAAAAAATTGCAATTGTTGACCATCACAGCTATTTTCATGGCTGCAAAAATAGAAGAAGTCAAACTCCCAAAGTTGTCGAAGTATTGCGAAATGACAGATAAGTCATACACTTCAGATGAGATGTTGTCTGCTGAGATGGCGATTCTTCAGTCTTTAGAGTTTAAGATGTCTCCACCTAGTCAAGAGGTTTTCATGTTTGAATTTTTGGATGTTTTTAGAAACGAAATGGATATTAAGCTAGAAAAGAAAGATGTGAACAAGCTTTTGAGTGATGATGAGATGTATAAGAATAATAAACTGCTGCTGCAGACATCCTATGAAGAAGATATGATTGATGAGTTTGGATATTTGTTGGTCCAATACATTCTGACATCACCACAATTCATACACTTGAAAACTTCATACCAATGTGCATTGGCAGTTTATCTGATACGTTTGATGTATCATCAAGACATGCAAGTATCGATGAATGGTGTGATTACTGAATATTTCAACACTTCAGATGATCAACGTGATGACGAGGAGCTGATACTCAAGACTGGTAACAAACAAGATAAACTAAGAATATACGACAGCAAGATCAAGCAAATCTGGCCAGACTCAATGATTGGGATCACGAATGGGATTGTGGCGGATGCGGATTTCCAGGAACATATAAGAATCTTGATCATGGAGATTGCAGACCCATCCACGAGTTTGCCGTCGATAATGAGTCAGGATAATTACCACTACTGTAATGTTTTGAAGACGTACTGTTCATTGATCAACAATTGATATGTATAAACTGTAACTATTAGAAGAAATTTTTTTTCAAGCAATAATTGGTAATAGATGTAGTTGTTAATGCTAGTGATGAGTAGGAATAATACTGTGAACTGCAAATTCTTAAAATGCCACAATCATTTTAGACTACAGTCTCAAAGGTACTTTTGGTACTACTTGATAAAAATGTACAGAGTTTTGATATCACTGTCATTAAATCACTTAAAGTAGGAATATGAATACTGTTATGGAATAAAAACTTTGTGGCATTACTACTAACAGTATGAAACAACCTTCAAAACTATTGCAATTACAATAAAACAGTGACCACTTGATGCACTATCAATGTTGTGAATAAGAAACATTCAAACTACTGCAATTATTTGAAACTATACATTTTAATTTGATACTATCACTGTCAACCACACATATATCTTATCAAAGTATCACCGTTCTTTGATAAACTATTTATTATTATTCTTTAAAAGTCTCATTATATATTATCACTGTGGAATTTCATGCAACTCCATGACATCAAATCCTTGTTGAACAACTCTCTTTGCCCAATCCCTTGAAGCAACACTCGCTTTACAAAATCTTCTTGTGCTATACTTCTTATAAAACTCATCATGAATAACTGGATGTTCCAGATACTCCATCATCATTTTCACCAACGGTCTAATTTTTTCTTTTGAATAACCACCAGAATAATGAATGAAATTTCCATCCCAGTATGGTCTCCCCATCATCTTCTTTGCTAAGAAAAACGCCGCAGCAGCACACTTCGAAGGAGGTATGCCTATGAATCTGAAATCAACTAATGTGATTTCTAACAAATACTTGGCAACAGTTCTGCAATCCATATGGTATTCATCTGCCTTTGAAATCCTTCTCAAAAAATTCATAGGGTTTGGGTAATCAAGCTTGAAATTCAATGTTTGAAGAACATAAATTTCACCATCGATTATGTCTGTTTCCTTGCATGCACCATCTGTTACATTGGCAAAATTCTTACAACTTGGAGAATAAACTTCTTCGTACTTGGCTGCTATGAAAAGAGAAACAACACCCACAAGTTGAAGTCTGTCCAGATCGACTAATTTGATTGAAAGAAATCTATCCATGATGTTAACAGCCAAGTAGAGAGTTTCAGGGAGGAGGTTGAATTGGTTATGAATCTTGATCATCCAATTGACTAAAATGTCTCTATTTTGTTTGATGTTCGGATGTAATATCATTGTTGTTGGGTTTGGTAAACATTCAAGTTCAGATTTGTACATGTATGAAAAGATATCAGTCACATACTCATTCACCATTAATACATCGTCGTTGTCCTCAGCATCTAAATCTTCATATCTGTATATCACCGAGTCTTGGGTACGTGATTCAAACAAGGGCATGCCAGGGTAGTAATTCACAGGCAGCACCACATCGCCCAAATCCTCCTCTTTTGGAGTTTTGGATTGTTTAGAAGCAAAATATCCGGCATCTTCATCTTCTTTGGTGGTTTGTAGTGGTTGTTTTTTAACTGAATTGGTTATATCCTTTTGATGATCATCATTCACATCCTTTTTTTCATCTTCTTCTTCTTTCTCATCTTCATGATTATTGGTAGAAGTATTATGTATTATATCGCATTCATCTATTTTAGCTTTTTTGAGATCAGAATGTGTTATCAAGGAACTTACAGGTCTTTTATTAGCTTTAAGAACATGTTCGCTGAATGATTGCCAGCTGGAAACAATATCTTGTTCGCTATTCTCATCGTTTTGGCTTCGTAAAAATCTCAGTAAACGACGCTTTTCAGCATATAATAAATAAGTCTTTACTTCTTCTTTGCCATGTCCTTTTTTGATCAACTCATTGTACTGAGTTTGAAGCTTTGATCTATTTTCTTTATTAACCTCCCTTTCTTTAGAAAAGAGATCATCTATTTGTTTTGAAGTGATTGTCTTGTTCATTCCCAATTCCTTTCTGAAAATTTCAAGTTCTTTTGACGATTCTTCATCAAATATGGTGAAGATGTTATTATCCAATATATTTTCCTTATTATTATTTTCTTCGCCTTCTTTGATAGGCTTGTTTATGATTCTTTGTTGTTTAACATTCGTGTTGTGTTTCCTTACCAATGGTTTTGAGCTATTTTCATTGTTATATTGTTTCAGATTCTTGACTGAGTTTTCAGCGTTTGGGTAAAGTCTTCCGTTGACAACAGCCTCAGTGACATTGGCAAAGGCTGGTCTAGTCGTTTTGTTAGTAGAACTAGTGTTCATGTTTGGTGTTGCTTGTTTAATACTACAAGATAGAATTAAAAAAAATGGTATAGAAAAAAAAGAGAAATATAACTATGTTATATTATTTTTGGTGTTATGAAATAGACAAAACAACAACTATTTTTTTTTACACTTTTGTTACTAATTTGTTGGGTTGTGATGTTAATTACAAAAAAAACAAACAAATAACCATGGATGGCATTTTCAAAAAATTCCCAAACTAAAAAAAAGAAATCAAGAATTTTTAGCGTGTGTGTGTTTTAATTTAATTTTTTTGAGGTTAAAAAATAAATGTAATTCCATTTTGGGAAATGGAGGTGTAAACAAAATGTATCTTTCGGAGTTAAAAAAAATTCTTATGTTTTTTTTAGTTGATCTTGGTCACGTGTATTGAGACTCTATCCTTATATCCGAGAAAAAAGCTAAAACAAAACTTTTATCATGCTGTTTATAAGAAGTAATGAATTTATTGATCTAATTAGCTAAGTACATGAGATAGTAAAATATTATATGAATATTCTAGCATTAGATAATAGTAAATAAACTATCTCTGTAATTATCCTTTAGGATAATCATTCTATAGATATAAAACTCCCGCACTAAACCAATGCCGAATGTGTTCTAGACTGTCTCCTTGTATTTTTTTTTTTCCTTTAAAAAAAAAAAAAACAACACACGCCTTATTAGCTAAACG
This sequence comes from Hanseniaspora thailandica (nom. inval.), assembly GCA_030573475.1. Lineage (NCBI taxonomy): Eukaryota > Fungi > Ascomycota > Saccharomycetes > Saccharomycodales > Saccharomycodaceae > Hanseniaspora > Hanseniaspora thailandica (nom. inval.). The sequence continues at coordinate 8,360 of JAJMDF010000231.1, read as the reverse complement.
CCGCAGTTTGAGTGTGTGTAAAAAGATGATTATGTAAGACGTAAAAAAAATTTATCTCTCGCTTTTTTCAGCGCTTAAACACACACACTCAAAAACTTATTTAAACACATTATCATTACCAAGTTTAATATGTTAAGAACATCTGTATCAAAACCACTCTTCAACCACATATCAAAAATGGCCGTTTCCTCTTTAAACACTACTGCTGAATTCAACACCCAAGTCCTAGAAGCTAAGGACGGTAACATCAAGCTTGTCGACTTCTACGCCACCTGGTGTGGTCCATGTAAAGCCATCGCCCCAATGATCGAAAAGTGGTCTAACAACCAATACGCCGATGCCAAGGTTGACTTCTTCAAGGTCGATGTCGATGTTGTCGGTGATGTCGCCAGAGATCAAGAAGTTTCTGCCATGCCAACCTTCATCTTATTCAAGGATGGTAAGAGATTAGACCAAGTCATTGGTGGTGATCTAAGAGGTTTAAAGACCAAATTAGATGCTCAATTATAAAGTATGTATTGAATACCATTGTATATATATCATCATAACCATATAAAATAATACTAAGAATGATTATAGTTCGTTGTTTAATTACAGCTATGTACAGTTGTTATTTCGGATATAAGAAGCAATCAACCTTAAAATTGACGAGAGTCTCTCTAAGGGGGAAAATTTTTTTTTTTAAAAAGGAAAAAGAGAGGCTATAAGTGGTGTTTATTTATTTTTCCCTGTCTTCATAAACTATATTGACATTTTTTTGTAACTGTAAATCATCTCAGCCTCAATCACCAATAAAGATGAACAATAACGGTAACAATCAAGGGAACCCTGGTCAGCAACCAGGTCTACACCCATTGCCCTTGCTAATGCAACAAAATGGCCAAAGAATGGACCAAGATCACCATAATATCATGAACAAACACAATGACCAAGCAAACAAAGATCAAAATATTAATATGAATAACGTAACAGTTGCAGGTACCAACCAACAACAACTGGACGAAATTGATTTGAAATTAACCGAGGAATACCAATACCAAACAAACCTTGCCTTAACCAAGATTCAAGAATATGCCGACTTAATCAAAACTGAGTTTTTAAGAATCCAACAACATTCTCATGAATACAGATCTCAATTACAAAGAGAATATGAAATTGCCTTGCAAAATAACATGGTTGAAATGGTTTCTATGAGACAACAAATGTACGATTTGGATTCTCAATACTCTAGATGGTTGGAACAATCTCAACAGGAATTAGTCCAACAAGCCATGCAACAACAATGGCAACAGCAGCAAATGATCCAACAACAACAAGACTCACAACCAGGTCAAATGCCAGCTATGAACAACATGCAACCTCCAATGATGATGCAATCACAAATGATGATGCCTCAACAATCTCAGCAACAACAACAAGCTCCTCCCCAACAACAAGCTGCTCCAGCTGCTGCCGAACCTGTTAAGAATGAACAACAAGAACAACCAGTTGAACCATCCAAGACTGAAGAACCTGTTCCTGCCCCTGTTGAAACCCCTCAAGTTAAAGAAGCCGAATCTGTTGCCCCTGCTGTTGAAGAAGCCGAAGTTGCCAGTCAATCAGGTGAGGAACATTACGTCATTGAAAAGACCGAACGTAGCAATCATTACAAGCCAATTCCGCCATTCTTGCTTGATTTAGACTCTGCCAGTGTTGCACCATCCCACAAAAAGCAAACCAATGATTATTACATTCTTTACAACCCGGCCTTTGACATGGAAAAGAAGATGGACTTTGATCTTCACAAAACTTTGAAACATGATTCTGTAGTTTGTTGTGTTGAATTCAGCGTTGATGGGAAGATGTTGGCTACTGGTTCCAACTGGACCACTTTGATATACGACACTGTTACTGGTGATGTTCAATATGTTTTAAATTCAGGCGACAACACCTTCAAATCAGGTGAAGAGCTGAAGAACAACCTAGATAACAACCATGTAGGCACTGAAGATCTGTACATCAGAGCTGTAGGCTTTTCTCCTTGTGGAAGATTCTTGGCTAATGGTACTGAAGACAAGGTCATCAGAATTTGGGATTTGAAAGAAAAGAAGTTGGTCAAGATGTTGAAGGGGAATGAACAAGACATTTACAGCTTGAAGTTCACTGCCAATGGTAAAAAACTTGTAAGCGGCAGCGGTGACAAGACTGTGAGGGTTTGGGATGTTTCCAAATTATTAGAAGATCCAGATGCATTCAAGATTGAGGATGATGCTAATGAAGTCAAGTTCCAAGAAAAGATCTTTAAGCTGGATGACGGTGTTACTACTGTTGCCATTTCTCCAGATAGCACCATTCTAGCTGCTGGTTCACTGGATAGAACCATTAGATTGTGGGACATCGAATCAGGACAATTGATAGATAGATTGGATTCCGAAAATGAACTTGGCACAGGCCATAAGGATTCTGTTTATTCCATAGCCTTCACCCACGATGGGAAACAATTAGTTTCCGGGTCATTGGATAGATCCATCAAACTTTGGGATTTGAAGACAAAAAGCACAGATGCAAATAAATCAAAGTGTGTAGTTACATACACCGGCCATAGAGACTTTGTGCTTTCAGTGGCTACTTCCAATGATGATAGATTTGTCTTCTCCGGAAGCAAAGACAGAGGCATCATAGTGTGGGACAAGGAGTCTGGAAACCCGTTGTTGATGTTGCAAGGACATAAGAACTCTGTCATTGGAGTGGCTGTTGCTGGAGGTGCTCCGCTTGGTGAAGAGTGGTCAGGTGTCTTTGCCACAGGAAGTGGTGATTGTAATGCTAGAATATGGAAGTGGAAGGAATTTTAATTAAAAATTATGTAGATTATACCTTTTTTTAAAGAAGAAATGATATGAAAAAAAATTAGTATTATTATCTGCTTTTATTGATTAGATATATGTAGCTTTATAAACCTTACTTGGTGTATTTAGGTAAACCTTGTTCGTTGATTAAAACATCATCTGTGTCTAGTGGGCCTGGACCTGCTCTGGTCAATATGACTCTTGAACATCCCTTGTCAATTTCCATGTCCAAACCTAAAGTTTCTTCTAATTTAGGTTGTTCAAATGCTTCGACATATTTGGCCAATTGGTCAGCAGTAAACTTGGCTTCCCATCCACTTAAGTCCTTGAACATGGCATAGATAAAGGCCATTAGTTTATCTTCATTTTCTTCCAAGTAGTATAAGACAGCATTTGGACCAGCATCAAAAGTATAAGCAACAACAGTCTTGCCGTAGAAGTCGTTGATCTTGTGAACTAATCTGACTATCTTCTTGGAAGTATCATTCATGTAGAAAATAGGTGGGTATGAATCCAAACAAGTAGCATGGAAGGAATTAGAATCCTTCATGGTCAATTCAGCAAAAGTTTCAAAGTCTCTCTTGATAATGCTTTCCTTCATCAACTCAAATCTTTGTGGAACAACTTCAGCAATTCTTTTTTGGAATAAGTCACTAGTATGCACAGTCAATTGCATACCTGAAGTAGATGAGACGTCTTTCTTATCGGCACAAGCCACTAAAATACATGCCTTCATTTCTGGCCAATGACTTAATGGAGCAACTTCTACAGCCTTGGAATCACTACCATCTTCTTTTTCACCCATTTCCCAAGCTACAAACCCTCCGAATAAAGATCTACAAGCTGAACCTGATCCTTGTCTGGCTATTTTAGACAATTCAGTCATATCATCATCCAATTGTAATAATTTAGCTACACAGGCTACCAAGGCTGCAAACCCAGCTGCAGAAGAAGCCAAACCAGCAGCTGTAGGGAAGTTGTTGATAGAAACTATATGTATTTTCCATTGTGAAATTTTAGTCAAACTTTCATCTTTAATTTCTTTTTGATGTCTCTTATTTCTCAAGTTAGTTAAAACTTGAGTCAATCTCTTGGATTCAGATAATTGAAGATCTTCTTCACCATTCAACCATAATCTATCCTTAGAAAAAGATGCGCTGGTCATGGCACTGGTAGTGGTCTTCAAGTCGGATTGGTCTAAAGTTACAGAAATAGATGAGTTGGTTGGAAGGTTTAAGGAGGTGTCCCTCTTACCCCAGTACTTCAAGGTGGCAATGTTGACTGGAGCTGTAATAGAGGCAGTGTAAGTTTCACTCATTATATAGATATATGTGGTCTTCTTTGGAGAGATGTTGATTATCCTTTGTGTGATAACACCAGAAAAAATGAAAGTGTCAGCTCATTTGTTTTCAGACACCAAAAAAAAATGTATAGAGGAAAATTTTTCATGAAGCAGTTTTAGCCGCCTTTTTTTGCCCACCAAAAAATTGCTAAACGAGAGCAGAGAGTTGGGTAGCAGTGGGTCACGTTTTGACTAGTAAAAGAAGTGGTTGTGGGTGCTAATTAACATCAAAAGTTTGGTATGATGCTGTTACAATGGTTGTTCAAAGTTTTGGATTTGACACTTTTGTTGTGTGTAAATTACCTGCATTCACTACTGTTCTTTCAAGTACTGACGCGTATATAAACACCCTTTACACAAAGAATACATATTAGCTTCTGTAAATGGCTATCAAAACTCCTGAGAGTAACTGAGTCTATACACTATCTTAAACACCGCTACTACTTCTCTTGACCATATCCGTACTTTTATCATTAACCGTTGTTCTTATTGTATTTTTGATTTTCGATGTATTTCGGATTTAACATCTGCAAACAATCACGTGCTACACTTTTTAAAAATATCTCCACCGGAGAAAAAACTTAATTCCCCCAGCAAAGGCCCTTAAACAGAACTTTAATCAAACATAAAGATTTCTCCGATGCATTATCGAAAATCATCAAAACTTTATATCTTATCTGAAGAATTTTTAAACCCTCCAAATTGATAACAGATCATTTTCTTATCTGAAACGACTCTTATCCGAACAATCCATTTGATAAGCAAGTCAAAAACTGCGCAAATAAGATAAACAACTAAACGCAAAATTATCAAACTAATTTTTCAAATGCAATTAAAATTATTATTCTTTTTTAAATTGTAATTCAAGTTATTTTTAATCTACCTGAATCTTATATAAAACCTATGTAAAAAACGTATTCAATTCTATTCCTTAATTTCAAATAGAATCATTGACTAAGTCAACGTTGACAACTTCTTTCTTGTTTTCAACTTCAGAAACAGTTTCGTCTTCATCAACAGAACTTTCTTTAACATCAATAGCCTTTTCGTTTAAGAAGTCGTAAGCAGTCAATTCAGAGATATCGAAGCCTTCTGATTCTAAGTATTCCATGAATCTCTTATCTTCCAATTGTTGGGTAACTTGGTCTAATGGAGGAGCGAATAGAACTACAAATGCAGCACCGATACATAGCAAACCACCTAATAAGAAAGTGGATTTAGTACCACCGTGAGTAACTAATTTAGGGAAAACGTAACCAGCAGCTAAACCACCAACGATACCAACAGCGGAACAGATAGAGAACATACCACCTCTGACAGGGGTGGCGAAACCGGCAGAAGAGAACAACAAGGTGTTGTTACCAAAACCAACATTACCAACGGCTTGATAGATGGAGAACAAGGCAGCAAAGGCACCGACGTGTTGCTTCAAGTTTTCCAGACGGAAGTATAAGATCAAACCAATCATACCTTGGATTAAAGAAGCAGCAGCACAAGTGTATCTGATACCAACTCTGGAGGCAATGTCAGAACCAGCAACGGAACCAACCACTTGGAAACCTTGGAACATCATGTTATAAGCCCAGACTTGTTTTTGTTTACCAGAACCACCAAGAATCAATTCAATGATTAAAGAAGAAGTACCACCAAATCCATAAGCGGATAAATCAAAGCAGAACCATGGGATGGAGAAAACAATGATTCTGTACCAATAGAATTTCAATGCCAACCAGTATGGAATTTTGCCTTTGAATCTGTTCTTTTCAAAAGATTCAGATTCCTTAACACCCAGTCTACCCACAAAGAAGAAAGAAGAGAATAAAGCACCGAATCCAGTGACCCATCTCCAAACATAGATGTATCTATCTTCACCAACAATACAAGTGATGATAAAGACCATGAATGCACCAACAAAGAAACCAACATCAATGGCAGAACAAGTGAACAAAATAATCCACATATTTCTACTTTTTGGAGGTAATTTTTTAGAAATATCAGTAGCCCAAGAAGCAGCACCTGGGTATTCAGACCCAATACCAATACCAACCATGAATCTCAAGAAAGTTATGTATGACCAAAGAGAATTAGGAGCAATTGGGTAATGTTTACCTGTGGCTTGGTCTAAGTAGTATCTATCAGCGGTAGGTCTAGTTTGTGTACCTTTTGTAAATGCACCAGCTAGAAGCAATGAGAAAATAATCATGATGGCATTACCCATAAGTGTGACTTTCTTTCTACCTATCCAATCAGACAAAACACCAAAGAACAACATTGATACAATCATACCAGCTGAACCAATGGCGGAAATGTTTTGGATGGCTACAGAGTGAGTGTATTGAGGACCGTAAGTGGCTTGTAAACCACCATTTAGAGTGTTGGTACAAGATGTGATGTATCCATCAGTGGCTAGACAGAAAGAGGCAAAGAACATTTCGATCAAAGTTTTTCTCTTTTCTCGTGGTGTCAAGGCCTTGTAATCTTCAGTGATTTCATTCTTTTGAATCTTGACTTCTTCAAGTTCTTTTCTTTCAGCTTCAGATTCGAATTTGTTACCTTCACCAAGCAAACCGGCGTATTCCTTGTTACCATACTTGATGATGTTGGTTATCCATTCCTCACCTTTTGGAATGTCTCTTTTCCAAGCAGGCTTGACTAAATGTCTTTTAGAGAAAGGGACTCTTTGAGTAGTTGTGCCTTCCATTGTTGGTTATTATAAAAAATATAAGTTTTTTTAGGTAGAGCTGTTATGTGAAAAAAAAATTGTAGTTAAATGAAAGATTAGATGAGTGTTGGTTATAGAGCAAATCTAATTCAGAATGACTACTGAGGTTTAGGTAAGTTTTTTTCTAGGGCCTTATTTTTTTTGGGGTCTAAAAAGTGACTAAAAGTATTAAAATAGTTAAACAAAAAAGGATAATTTTGAAGTTGACAACATGAATTACATCTAAGACACTTCATTTAAATATAAGGATACAAATCTTCATCGAAAAGTATAAAATGTCAATGAATCGATGGAAGGAACCACTAATGCCAAAAAAAAGTTTTTTTAAAATAATTTTTCATTTCTTTTTTTTTTTTGTAAATGGCCAATTTAGATTGGCATCTCATTATCCAAACCGTTTCTTTTCTACTTATTGCGCCTATATTACCTCTTTTGGGCAATGTGTCCACTGCAAAAGTCCGGCTCTTCCTTGACATTTCCAATTATCTCAGACGGAATTATTCACAAATGTAGACAAAATGCGCCATTTAGACATAAGCGAAAGTATTCTTCAAAAAAAAGCAATTTTCGTTGATATAACTCCATTGGTGAATTGTACATAAATGGTTTAAAGTTCAATGGCCATGATTGGTACTGTTGTGTATGCAACAAGATCTACTTTAATCATAGCTTGTTAATGATTAGCTGATAGCAATTAACGCTTATCTTGATCAAATGATAATATAATGTAAAATAGTCATTGCTGTAAAAGCTGCCTTGACTTGCTGACCTCATCTAAGTGACGTCAAAGACAAATTCGCTTTCTCCTTTAAACATTCATTTTAGCAGTGTCCCCATTTTTACTTCTTCAGAGAAATATGTTCAGCGGATATTTCTAAATCTAAATCAGGGCACAAAACTACAATAATCGGATATAACTACAATGGAGTGTTCCTACGATGCAGAGAAAAGGGCCAAAAAAGCGGGAAAATCCCACTTTTTTTCTCCACCAAAAATTTCTAACACCAAAGGAGTCTAATTTTGGGGTTTAATCAAAAAAAGTGGTATTTCTACCTTCCTAAAAAAGTAATGTTTTTGGAAAATAGGAATGATGCAGGCTAAAATGATCAAAATTTGATTTTTTGTCAAAAAATCTGACTTTTGCTAGTAAAAGTTCCAACTTAACTGACCTGATTAGTTCACTTAAGATGGACTCCAAAAAGTCAGTCTATTTCCTATTTGGGAAATTATAAGCGACATTTTTTTGATGTTTTTGAGAGCCTGCATCACTTTTTTTTTTGGTGCGTTAGGAACTCTCCACTTCATCACTCATACACATCACTTGGAAGCTTGTACTCAGCATTGCTCAAAGAAAAGATCCTGTCATCATCAAGCAACTCACTCTGGTCTACATTCTTCTCTTCCATCTTGTTTTGATTAAAAACTAACACTTCTACATCCTGCTTTGATGGCATCACCTGGTTGTTAGTAG